>CM031625.1:49262995-49280825 GCA_018398815.1 Conus ventricosus
AGAGGAACAACGCCGGAACAGCTCAACTGGGAGAGAGTCGTACTGAAGATAACAACAAGCCAACGTTCCTTCCCAGGCTCAGACTTTATTTTTTTTAATTTTTTTTTTTTGCCTTTGGAATTCGAAGCGGCTCTGAAGCAAAGAGTTGAGTTGGGGGGGGGGGGGGGGGGGGGGGGGGGGGGTTACGTGGAGAGAGGCGGTGGAAGGAAGGGAGGGGGCAACAAGGAAGGGGGGGTGGGAGGGGGGTGGGGGGGTGGGGGAGGAGGGGACTGGTAAAAGAGGATGTCGGGAGTGAGGGAGATGGAGGAGGTACAGGATGCAGAGGCAGACGGGGGTGGGGTGGCGTTATGGGGAGGAGAACGAGAGACGTGGAGTGAGGGGGGGGGGGGGGGAGAGGAAGGGGAGGGCGGTGGTTTGGGTGGGGGGTTTGGGGGGGGGGGGGGCGGTACTGGTAGAACGGTGGTAGGATGACAATATCACTTCTTACCACCTCAAAGCAGTCTCTATCATCAGGAGTACAATCCCATGTCTGGCACTTACTTCCTTCGCCGCACGCCCACCAGTAAACACACAGCACCGCGGCACGCAGATGCGCGCACTCCTACGACTGCTGAGGCCTGCTTTTGCCTTCGCCGAGGAGGCGGTGGTGCTTGGTTGGCAACAAGATGGCGCGGCAGAAACTGCTGACAGAGAGTGCATTGAACGAAGCATGGTGTGAAGACAGGATGTAGCCTAGGACTTAAACCGCTAAAGTTTAATGTGGATTACCATGATACGTATCAAGAACAGGCTGCAAATCCAGACGCAGTTCAGTAACATCATTGTAAATGTTAATCTGAACAAATAGAATGTGACGTTTCTGTTTAGTGGCTGATCATTACTGAACATGGACGAGTTGAAATTACTGTGCACAAAATGGTAAGTACCTGTGGGAAGTATAATTTCACAGAACTTTAATCATTCTTTATAGTAATATACATATTGAAGATAACTGAGCTATATATCCTACAGGGGAAAAAACAAACAAATGAAGTAATTCTTTCAGTCCCCACCTAAAATTACCTCCCTTGCAGGACCATGACCACTGTTACTGTTTATTGATAGGGCCGAAGTCTGGGCTGTCTTCTGCTGAGTTCAAAATTTATTTTAAAGATGAAAGTAACGGACTGTGATGGACAGAAAATCAAAAGAATTTCACGTTAACACAGCAGAAAAACCGCAAATGCTCTTCCGCCATGTTTTTCTCCACTGAATTTTCGTGACTGAAAAATCTATTAACAGAAGAAAAGAGATGTCTGGCTTAAACAGTGAAGGTTGAAGTCCCATAGCATCATGGCGACCACAGCAGCGAAGTGCTTGAAGTTCTCTGTGTCTGGGTTGAAGTCCCATAGCATCATGGCGACCACAGCAGCGAAGTGCTTGAAGTTCTCTGTGTCTGGGTTGAAGTCCCATAGCATCATGGCGACCACAGCAGCGAAGTGATTGAAGTTCTCTGTGTCTGGGTTGAAGTCCCATAGCATCATGGCGACCACAGCAGCGAAGTGCTTGAAGTTCTCTGTGTCTGGGTTGAAGTCCCATAGCATCATGGCGACCACAGCAGCGAAGTGCTTGAAGTTCTCTGTGTCTGGGGCATGGCATGACAGAAGGTGATCCATCCTTCTCCTTCCGCCGCCTTCAACCTTCCCTGAGTTGAGTCATGTACCTATTTACTGCTGGATGGATAGAGGTTTTCAAGCCATAAAAATCCGACCCCTAAAGTGATCAAACACATGACTGTCGATTCCTCAGACAAGCGCTCTAACCATCTGACAACGGTTCCCATCTGACATATCTCGACAGGACGTGAATGTTTTAAAACTGAAGGAGATACTGCCAGTGAGTTGCTGCAAAAATGACATGGAAGCAAAGACAAAAGGTGTTGCATGCTATTCGTCAGTCAACAGAAAGCCAATGTGGAGCATTAAGGTGGAGCTTTAAGGAGAGTTAAACAATGTAGAGATTCACATGCTTTGAAGAGGAGACTGGCAGAGGAGTTTTAGATCATGTCTGAAGGGCCTGCAGGTTTAGCTGGGGATCTCTCTCTCTCTCTCTCTCTCTCTCTCTCTCTCTCTCTCTCTCTCTCTCTCTCTCTCTCTCTGTGTGTGTGTGTGTGTGTGTGTGTGTGTGTGTGTGTGTGTGTGTGTGTGTGTGTGTAGAGCTAACGAGAGTGATTTACAATTAGGTCTAGGCACAGCTTCTCTCATCGTCTCCCATCGTTGTCCGTCAGTGTCTGAAGTCATCTAAATATGTGGTGTCATCTGGTACGTGTGGACTCTCATATGACCATGGAGTCCCAGGTCTGATCTGTCATCTGGTACGTGTGGACTGTCATGTGACCATGGACTCCCAGGTCTGATCTGTCACCTGGTACGTGTGGACTCTCATGTGACTATGGTTTCCCAGGTCTGATCTCAGCACGGACGTCTGCAGTGAGGGCAGGAAAACTGTCCCTGCTGCTTCTGCCTCCACTCTAGTGCCTCTGTAAACTGCCCACACGACTCTCTTGTCAAGGCTTGTCGGTGACTTGCTTTATCAAACATGCCAGCCAGCCAGACACCTGCAGAGATGCTGTTGGTAGAGGATTTAACGCCCATCTTGCGTCGAATTGGATAAAGATAACCGATTCCTCGTTCATTTTCGTTGTCCTGAGTGTTGTGTATCTTACCTGAAGAAGACCTAAGAGGTCGAAACGCGTCGTGTTTTGTCTTGTGATTCATGGCGACCACAGCAGCGAAGTGCTTGAAGTTCTCTGTGTCTGGGGCATGTTTTTCGGTGGAGCCTTATAAATGTATTTCCCCCCCCCCCCCCCCCCCCCCCCCCCCCCCCCCCCCCCCCCCCCCCCAATTTGTTGGTAGAGGGATGAGAAAAAGGCGCAAAGCAGCTGTGTGGAAAGCGTCCATGGAGGGCAACTCGATGCACGATCCAGACTCACGCTGTTGGCCCAGGAAAGCAGTTTGCGGTGATCGGACAGAGCCATCCTGACCAGTGGCTTCAACGGCAGTAAATGACCTCCACGTCAACGGCAGTAGATGACCTCCAGTCAACGGCAGTAGATGACCTCCACGTCAACGGCAGTAGATGACCTCCAGTCAACGGCAGTAGATGACCTCCAGTCAACGGCAGTAGATGACCTCCACGTCAACGGCAGTAGATGACCTCCACGTCAACGGCAGTAGATGACCTTCACGTCAACGGCAGTAGATGACCTTCACGTCAACGGCAGTAGATGACCTCCACGTCAACGGCAGTAGATGACCTCACGTCAACGGCAGTAGATGACCTCCACGTCAACGGCAGTAGATGACCTTCACGTCAACGGCAGTAGATGACCTCCACGTCAACGGCAGTAGATGACCTCCACGCCTGTGCTGTCTGGCCGCGCTCTAAGCGCTCTCACAGCGCTTTGATCTCGCCGCCTTCCTTATCGTTAGACCTCAGGTGATTCTAAACTCCGTGTGCTAGCAGAAATGCCAACACCGAACAAACGAGAAGACATCCTCTCAGCAAAAGATGTTCCAAGTTTATTCATACACCTTATACATCACACACACACACACACACACACACACACACACACACACACACACACACACACACACACACACACACACACACACAGCAACAAGTGGAGAAATAAACAAGCGTCAATTAACATTTATGCCAGACTGGCACCGCTTCTTTGATCTTGAGTATAGTCCCACAAACACAAGGACGAACAGTAACACATGCAGGTAATCTTGGTTTGAAGAGAAATCTCAAATGATTCAGGGACTAGAAAGAGTAGATAACGAACAAGGGTAACATTTGCCACGAACAAGGGCAACATTTGCCACGAACAAGGGCAACATTTGCCACGAACAAGGGTAACATTTGCCACGAACAAGGGTAACATTTGCCACGAACAAGGGTAACATTTGCTCTCATGACAATAATTGATAAATCATGGGCGAGTAATGATTTCATTATGGGAGCCAGAGTTACCCTACTTGTTGGTTACTGTTTACTATTCCCTGTGTCTGTCAAGATTTCACTTTCAGTGCTAAGACAGGTAAGATCTATGCACACACTGTCATGTTTTAGTTTTGTTTAGTGAGAGATGTAGGTGAATAGAGTTAGTTGTATTTAGTGAGAGATATAGGAGAATAGAGTTAATTGTATTTAGTGAGAGATGTCGATGAATAGAGTTAATTGTATTTAGTGAGAGATGTCGGTGAATAGAGTTAATTATATTTAGTGAGAGATATAGGAGAATAGAGTTAATTGTATTTAGTGAGAGATGTCAATGAATAGAGTTAATTGTATTTAGTGAGAGATGTCGGTGAATAGAGTTAATTGTATTCAGTGAGAGATGTCGGTGAATAGCTAATTGTATTTAGTGAGAGATGTCGGTGAATAGAGTTAATTGTATTTAGTGAGAGATGTCGGTGAATAGATCGAGCTAGTTGTAATTAGTGAGAGATGTCGGTGAATAGAGTTAGTTGTATTTAGGGAGAGATGTCGGTGAATAGAGTTAGTTGTGTTTAGTGAGAGATGTCGGTGAATAGAGGTAGTTGTATTTAGTGAGAGATGTCGGCGAATAGAGTTAGTTGTATTTAGGGAGAGATGTCGGCGAATAGAGTTAGTTGTATTTAGGGAGAGATGTCGGCGAATAGAGTTAGTTGTATTTAGGGAGAGATGTCGGCGAATAGAGTTAGTTGTATTTAGGGAGAGATGTCGGCGAATAGACTTAGTTGTATTTAGGGAGAGATTTTGGCGAATAGAGTTAGTTGTATTTAGGGAGAGATGTCGGCGAATAGAGTTAGTTGTATTTAGGGAGAGATGTCGGCGAATGGAGTTAGTTGTATTTAGGGAGAGATGTCGGCGAATAGAGTTAGTTGTATTTAGGGAGAGATGTCGGCGTATAGAGTTAGTTGTATTTAGGGAGAGATGTCGGCGAATAGAGTTAGTTGTATTTAGGGAGAGATGTCGGCGAATAGAGTTAGTTGTATTTAGGGAGAGATGTCGGCGAATAGAGTTAGTTGTATTTAGGGAGAGATGTCGGCGAATAGAGTTAGTTGTATTTAGGGAGAGATGTCGGCGAATAGAGTTAGTTGTATTTAGGGAGAGATGTCGGCGAATAGAGTTAGTTGTATTTAGGGAGAGATGTCGGCGAATAGAGTTAGTTGTATTTAGGGAGAGATGTCGGCGAATAGAGTTAGTTGTATTTAGGGAGAGATGTCGGCGAATAGAGTTAGTTGTATTTAGGGAGAGATGTCGGCGAATAGAGTAGAAGCAACTGAGTACACAGTCAGATCAGTGCTAAGAAGACTTTGATTCACCGACACCCGGACCTCAGAAACGGCCAATGTCACACACATGGCCAGGTAACGACAAGGTGCTCCAAGATGTTGTTGCTGTTGTTTCAGCAATCCAACCTTTCTGGCTCCAAAACAACGCGTCTTGACCACGTGATTTTTTTTTTACAGTCGCACCGAGTTATCGATCTTGATGTCGGAGTACGAGTTTTCGAAACGTCCACATGGATGGCTGTCTGGCATCGGTCAAAGGCCGACAACTGGAGAAGAGTTGTCTCCGCTCCTCCCCCTTCACCTCCACCCTCTCTCTCTCTCTCTCTCTCTCTCTTAGCTCACTGCAGTCAGTCGATCGGTGTGCTAGAGTGAGTGAGTGCGTGACTGAACAATTGTCACTGTCAGTTCAGAGATTACACCACTGACTCACCGAGAACTTGCACACGCGCGGGCCGCTCAGCGTGGCTGTCGGTGATGGGCTTCGCGATAGCTCAAGGAGAGAGAACTGCTCCCTTGTTTGAGCCGACGATCGGTCGACGGGCATCGCGATCGTCGCGCTGTCAGTGCTAGGCTTATTAGCAGACTGGCGTAGCTGGTGTGTGTACGTTGTAGTGAGTGTGGCGTGGACTTGATTGATGGCGCTGTAAGCTGTGGTCTGCTGCTTGTATTGTCGTCGCTGTCATCGTAGGCTAGTGGAGGCGGCGCGACTGTGCCGAGGGGAACATACATAACAAGAGGATCCTGTCGGCACAAAACGTGCAGGAGATTACAGCGTCGCCGCCGTGTTTCCTGTGAGTAGATCGATTGCTTTTTTTCCTCCCTCGTAGTAGTAGTGGTGAGGGGGGAGGGAGTGGGGTTAACTGTTTGTTTTTAGCGTTTTGAAGTCGTAGGCCAACTATGGAGAATTAGAGAAGCCGGGAATTTGTCTTGTATCATGTGCCCTTGTGTCCCTCAAAAGAGTTTTCTGCAGGGTTGGCTTTCCGTTTGTGTCATATTTCAAACGGAATGTATGTATAATTGGCCTGGCAGCATTTAGATGGGGGTATCGGATCGCTCTGTGGTTTGTTCTCTGTGAGTGCCACGGTGTTTGTTGCATGACTGGTTAACAATCTTCCAACACAAAAACCTGACTGGTTAACAATCTTCCAACACAAAAACCTGACTGGTTAACAATCTTCCAATACAAAAACCTGTCCGGAAGTGAAATTCCATCCAACTGATGATGGTTCAAGTTGAAAACTGGTGGAATGTGCCTGCCGCTGCGATAGAGACTGATAATGTGGCATTCCAGAGATGGCTGTAAGTCATCAAGTATAGAGACTGATAATGTGGCATTCCGGAGATGGCTGTAAGTCATCAAGCATAGAGACTGATAATGTGGCATTCCAGAGATGGCTGTAAGTCATCAAGCATAGAGACTGATAATGTGGCATTCCAGAGATGTTAGTCATCCAGCATAGAGACAGATAATGTGGCATTCCAGAGATGGCTGTAAGTCATCAAGTATAGAGACTGACAATGTGGCATTCCAGAGATGATTGTTAGTCATCAAGCATAGAGACTGATAATGTGGCATTCCAGAGATGGCTGTAAGTCATCAAGTATAGAGACTGACAATGTGGCATTCCAGAGATGATTGTTAGTCATCAAGCATAGAGACTGATAATGTGGCATTCCAGAGATGGCTGTAAGTCATCCAGCATAGAGACTGATAATGTGGCATTCCAGAGATGTTAGTCATCAAGCATAGAGACTGATAATGTGGCATTCCAGAGATGGCTGTAAGTCATCAAGCATAGAGACTGATAATGTGGCATTCCAGAGATGGCTGTTAGTCATCCAGCATAGAGACTGATAATGTGGCATTCCAGAGATGGCTTTAAGTCATCAAGCATAGAGACTGATAATGTGGCATTCCAGAGATGTTAGTCATCCAGCATAGAGACTGATAATGTGGCATTCCAGAGATGGCTGTTAGTCATCCAGCATAGAGACTGATAATGTGGCATTCCAGAGATGGCTGTTAGTCATCCAGCATAGAGAATGATAATGTGGCATTCCAGAGATGGCTGTTAGTCATCCAGCATAGAGAGGGATAATGTGGCATTCCAGAGATGATTGTTAGTCATCAAGTATAGAGACTGATAATGTGGCATTCCGGAGATGGCTGTAAGTCATCAAGCATAGAGACTGATAATGTGGCATTCCAGAGATGGCTGTAAGTCATCAAGCATAGAGACTGATAATGTGGCATTCCAGAGATGGCTGTAACTCATCAAGCATAGAGACTGATAATGTGGCATTCCAGAGATGGTTGTTAGTCTTCAAATATAGAGACTGATAATGTGGCATTCCAGAGATGTTAGTCATGAAGCATAGAGACTGATAATGTGGCATTCCAGAGATGACTGTAAGTCATCAAGCATAGAGACTGATAATGTGGCATTCCAGAGATGTTAGTCATCAGGCATAGAGACTGATAATGTGGCATTCCAGAGATGGCTGTAACTCATCAAGCATAGAGACTGATAATGTGGCATTCCAGAGATGGTTGTTAGTCTTCAAATATAGAGACTGATAATGTGGCATTCCAGAGATGTTAGTCATGAAGCATAGAGACTGATAATGTGGCATTCCAGAGATGACTGTAAGTCATCAAGCATAGAGACTGATAATGTGGCATTCCAGAGATGTTAGTCGTCAGGCATAGAGACTGATAATGTGGCATTCCTGAGATGGCTGTAAGTCATCAAGCATAGAGACTGATAATGTGGCATTCCGGAGATGGCTGGAAGTCATGAAGCATAGAGACTGATAATGTGGCGTTCCAGAGATGGTTGTAAGTTGTCAAGCCTGCACACGAGTTAGTTTTGACAACAGGTTTATCCTGTTTCCTGCCATGACTTCGATCTGGTTGTGGATGTAGACCTAGAACAGATTGTTGATAGTTTTCACATCATATTGATCGGAACAGATTGTTGATAGTTTTCACATCATATCGATCGGAACAGATTGCTGCTAGTTTTCACATCATATCGATCGGAACAGATTGTTGATAGTTTTCACATCATATCGATCGGAACAGATTGTTGATAGTTTTCACATCATATCGATCGGAACAGATTGTTGATAGTTTTCACATCATATTGATCGAGTCTTGTTTTGGAACTCGCAGTCTGGTCACCTCAGTCGCAAGTTGCGCTTCGATGTTCAGGGCTATGCATTTTAAGAAGTTTTTAATCATTTCTTCATGATTCAAATTGTGAAATATTGTAAGCCAGTAATGTGTCTGGTAAACCGTCTCTGCTCATTCTCCACAATGTGATGTGCTTCTTCAGATTTAGGGACCACACAGCATTTTCATATCAGTTCCTGAACTGCTCTCTTTAGAGGTTCAGACAGTGGTCCCATTATGTCTTTATGGCTTTTAATTGAATACGATGTGTAGTTTCTGATTCCTGAAAATAATTTTGATTAGTGTTCATGACTGTAGCTCTCTAAAGTGTTTTCTTATCAGCCAAATCTTTCTCCGCATCCGTGTGTTTTAGCTCAGGGTCACATAGATTTTTTTAAATAGTTTTACTTAAAGATACAGTTACCAATGTGTGTGGATTTACAATATTTCGCTATTAGATTTTGATTTTGCCAATAACTGATCCACTAAACAAACTTGTCAACACATGTTTGTTTCTTAGATCAGCATTTACGACAAAAAACAACAACAACCAAACCACTACAACAGACTTTGGTGTTGTCACTGCGACAGAAGATGTTTCAAAAGCAGAACCTCTAAAGAAATTAGGCCCATAATCTTTTACCTTGAGGAAGACTTCGGTTCCGGCAAAACGTTTTCCCTTCACTAGTACTGACATATTCAACTCGATTTGTCAGAGCAAAAAAAAATGAAATTCTGTCCTGCCATCACATTTGAACTCAAGAAGTAACTTTATCTTGGATGTCGAGCGTGGTTTGGAGACCGAAATATACCACTCCAGTGGGAATGTTGTCCTTCGATATTACAAGCCGATGATTTATTGTGCTTAAAAGCTGTGCGCATTGTGCAGGATCTGGAAGAGGTGAACTTGACACTCAAATTACGTGAATTATCATACTCATGGTGCAAAGAATCACCAAAATGTGAACACTTTGAAATGCCGTACGATTTTTTAAAATATCAAAAATGAACAAAACAAATCAAACAAAACACTGCTTTTTGATAAAAGAAATGATTACTATGTGTAGTTCGATTATAACGGGAAGGATGGAGACGAGTCACAGTCAGTGAGGGGCAGATTACTTTCTGTCAGACTGATGAGGTGACTGACGTGTCGTTTTCCAGACACTACTCATTTCCCTCCCCTTAATTAAGAATTTTTTCCTCCACACACGCACGCACGCACGCACACACGCACGCACGCACGCACACACACACACACACACACACACACACACACACACACACACACACACACACACACACACACACACACGCACGCACGCAAACACACACACACACACACACACACACACGCACGCACGCAAACACACTTACTTTTTCCAGTGTATGCCTAATTCCCTTCCCGTCCCACTCTTCCTTTCTTTCCCGGCACTATAAACCGGCCATTATCACCGAGTCCCTGCCGGTTGCATTGAGGTTTAACGCCCGCATCAGCCTGCCGAATACAACAATGCCAGGAGAGCTGGGATGGGGTCGAGGAGGGGGAGGGGGGGGGGGGGGAGGGGTTGGGTCCACTGCATTTGACAGCCAGATCAACATCGCGTGGAGGAGGACAGCGAAAATGCCTATTTGGGTAAAAGTATGCAATCTCTTTTAAAAAACAAATTGATACAACAGTTTTGAGATCTGCATATTGATGTTTTTCTATTTTTTACTTCCCCAGATATTTTACTGTTAACTGGGCCTGAATTTGGCCATTGCTTTTAACTTCTTGAATATCGAGTGCGACCCCTTGTTGCCAAATTTGCTCCAGGGGCCAACAGTCTGAGTCGCACTATTTTATATTATTTTTTTTTACTTTTTAACATGCGCGCTGGTGACCTACTCGTTTTTGAGTGAACCAGTATTTTAGGAAGAAGAAGAAGAAGAAGTTTCGTTTGGGGCAGCCTTTCGGTTGACACTTCAGTCATGTTTTCTGTCCGTTGGGGTTTCTCCCCCGGGCGAAAACCGAAGTGATTTGTTAATTATAGACAGCACGTGAAATGTTGTACAAATGCTGAATCAACACACGAGCTGTTTCCAACAAGCTGAGCAATAATACTTTACGGAAAGAAGCTCAGCGGCAGAAGATGAGATCTCGGCTTTCCAAGGGAAGTTACTCAGTGGGAGTTTGGACAGGCCGCGTGTTCATGGGCGGCGTGTGGTGGCGTTACACACTGGTGAGTTGGTAAGAGATCCGAAGACTTCGCGACTGACCAATGCTCTGATCCCAAACTCAACCAGATCCCGACCCAAACTCAACCAGATCCCGACCCAAACTCAACCAGATCCCGACCCAAACTCAACCAGATCCCGACCCAAACTCAACCAGATCCCGACCCAAACTCAACCAGATCCTGACCCAAACTCGATCAGATCCTGACCCAAACTCGATCAGATCCTGACCCAAACTCGATCAGATCCTGACCCAAACTCGATCAGATCACTCGATCAGATCCTGACCCAAACTCAAGCCTAATCTGATCCCAATCAGAACCCTACTAACCCAGTTACATCAGAGCACAACCATGTACCTCCAAATTAATATATGTGTAGAGATACATGTTTGTGGCTCTGAATTTATTTTAATTAGAAAAAGATTTTTAAAACAAGGACCGTAAAGATACATATAGATATAACTGATTATGCGTATATTACGTCTGGCGAGTCTCTTGCTCACGTGTGCTCGCTTTTTGACTCCTACAAATGTTACATCTAGATAATCCGAGGGCAAGAGCACAGGCTCGTCCAATTCGGAGAGAAAAACATGTTCAACCTTTTTTTTTAAGACCAGACGCTCGCACAGCGTAGGTAATCAGCCAATCAGAGCAAAGGTGAAGGTCGTGTGTTCCGAACCCGCCATCTTCTCTGGGGCACGATTGATTCCGTTGGTTTTGTTGTCCTCCGTCACCAAGATTGAGAATTCGTGCTCGAGTGCTTTGTCATTTTGTGCCACATATTAATCTCCTTTATTTTTATGACACGCCTCACAAAAACACAGAAGTCAACACCCCTCAACCTGCATTGGGTAAAATAGAGAAAGGCGAAGGGTGGAAGTGAGGAGCCAGAACTGCTAGTCCCAGTGACGTGATCGACACACCGCTCTTCTGCGAACTCGTGGTGTCATACCACGACACAGTGAGGCGAAGGAGAGAAGGACCGCAAGAACAAAATACTTTGTATGTTTCACTTGATCAGGAGAGCCATGTAGCGTTACTAGGGCGTAACTGTATGAAACCTTGTGAACACCTTCATTGATAAATTGTACTCACTGTGTGGGGGCAACGGAGTTGTCTTCCCCTTTTCCCATCCGTAAAGGAAAGAAAGCCCGCCGTAAAAATGCACTAGACACACACACACACACACACACACACACACACACACACCCACACACACACACACACACACACACACACACACAACTTGAAGATATTGTCCAACACAGGAATGCAGGATCCTAATCGAAGCCTTAACCTGACCCTGACCCTAACCCGACCCCTAACCTAACCGCGCGCGCGCGCGCGCGCGCACACACACACACACACACACACACACACACACACACACACACACACACACACACACACACCTCATTGTTTTCCTGGAGAAAACAGGTGAAACAGTTTTGTTCTAAAGGGAAAACAGAGCAAAGTCATTATCTTGAGGAAAACGGTTATGATAACAGGAAAAAAGCCATTGTCCCGAGGAAAACAATGGGGATACTTAGGGATAAAGCATAAAACCGTTTTCCTAAAGGACAATACCTAATTTTCCTCAGGAAAATGCAGAAAAAAACCCAACAAAACAACAACAACCTATACTATGGGCCTATGAAGATAGCTAGTCTCCCCACACTGACGTATTGCCAGCGGTGTGATTGTGCTGGACTGGCAGGATTCGAACCCTTCACCACACACTGATTGCGTCAGCTCCAGTGATGCCTTACCACTGAACCCGCCCGGCTCCAACACGTCTGACAGGAAGATCGAAGCTTGGTTATGTCAGGGGAGGGGGCCGGAGTGGGGATGGGGGTGGGGGTGGGGGGGATGGATGGGTATCTGTCTGTCTGCCGCCCCGGCTGTGAGTGCTCGATAATGCTGCCAGGAGGATGGAATTATGCCTTATGGAACTGGGGGGAAAGGACGCGGGAAGATGTGTGTGTGTGTGTGTGTGTGTGTGTGTGTGTGTGTGTGTCGGCGCGCGTGCGTGCGTGCCTGTGTGTGTGTGTGTGTGTGTGTGTGTGTGTGTGTGTGTGTGTGTGTGTGTGTGTGCTTCTCCATGGCAACATTGGCATCGAAGGCAGTGTAAAGCGTCTGCTAGTGCCAAACTGAGTTAACCTTTTCGCCGCTACCGTTGTGCACTGAGATTAAGTCCTAGCAGCAGCCGTTTATTCACAGTCACTCTCCTCAACATCACCTTTGAAGTAACTCTGTAGCTGCTTAAAATACAATGGTGAAGTCGGTTGCACTTGAACTCTGAACAGGACTTGTTTTCTTCCTAAATCTTCTACGATCTGTTCGACTTAACGCGGTTTGGCTTGGGCAGAAACCTTCTACGATCTGTTCGTCTTAACGTGGTTTGGCTTGGGGCAGAAATCGGCTGTCGATGCTCAGTCTTGCAATGGATTTTTGTTTTCCAGTGGCGTAGAAAGGGTTAAGTATTGAAAGAGATTGAAATCACTCTCCGGCTGTTTCTGTCTGTCTGTCTGGCTAGGAAAGCCTGGGCATTATCATGATCGAGCACCATCCCATTGGTTTGTGCTTAGACTGTCCATTTATGGTTTTAACACACACACACACATACCACACACACACACACACACACACACACACACACACACACACACACACACACACACACACAAAGAGAGAGAGAGAGAGAGAGAGAGAGAGAGAACCGTCTAAGAACGAACCCTTAAAGGATTGGCGCTAGATCACGATAATCCAGCCGAGAGACTTTCCAGACATCCCCCCCCCCCCCCCCCCCCCCCCCCCCCTCTGTGCCGTTCTGTCTGTCTGTCTGTCTGTCTGTCTGTCTGTCTCTCGCTGTGTGTGTGTGTGTGTGTGTGTGTGTGTGTGTGCGCGCGCGTGTGTGTGTGCGTGTGAGTGTGTGTGTGTGTGTGTGTGTGTGTGTGTGTGTGTGTGTGTGTGTGTGTGTGTGTGTGTGTGTCTTCTCATTCTGTTTCGGAATACAAACATCGGTCTTTCTATGGCTAGGGCTGGATTAAAAAAAAAAAGAATGTATCTGAGTATCCGTTACACTTGGAAATAAAGATTATGATCATGATCATCCTCATCCTTATCACCTCTACCACCACCACAACCACCACCACCACCATCATCATCATCATCATTTCTCTCTCTCTCTCTCTCTCTCTCTCTCTCTCTCTCTCTCTCTCTCTCTCTCTCTCTCTCTCTCTCTCTCTCTCTCTCTCTCTCTCGTAAACAACACTAAAACTCGAGAACTGATCTTGTTTATACTCTACGGAAATTTCAGATGAGGAGGGAACACGCACTAGTTCGTCAGCACGGACGGTGACATCTGGTCCCTTAGTCGGCGAAACAATGACATTCCCATGACTCTGACATAACGCTGTTCGCGGTACCCGTTCCTCTGGCACACAGACATTAACACTGGTTCCAGACTGAGAGAATGAACAAACAGACATTTACACTGATTCTAGACTGACAGAATAAACGAACAGACATTAACACTGGTTCCAGACTGACAGAATGAACAAACAGACATTAACACTGGTTCCAGACTGACAGAATGAACGAACGGACATTAACATTGGTTCCAGACTGACAGAATGAACGAACGGACATTAACACTGGTTCCAGACTGACAGAATGAACGAACGGACATTAACATTGGTTCCAGACTGACAGAATGAACGAACGGACATTAACACTGGTTCCAGACTGACAGAATGAACGAACAGACATTAACACTGGTTCCAGACTGACAGAATGAACGAACAGACATTAACACTGGTTCCAGACTGACAGAATGAACAAACGGACATTAACACTGGTTCCAGACTGACCGATGTCTTTTTAGTCTGAGAGAGGTTGCCAAGCTGACACGAAGTGGGAGATGGTGAAGAACACGAACAGAGGGCCTATGGTGACAGAACTACATAGCCACACCTTCAAAATGATGTAAGTCATGTTGCTGGGGGTTTCGATTCCCCGAGCTCATAACATGCAGACACGAGGCTCTGAGAGCAAACGAACTATTCTTGCTTCGATTCTGCTATAAAAGTTCGCAGATTTGTTTTGTTTTGTTTGTTTTTGATTAATGTACGACAGAAATCACACCACCTCAAATGTACAAAGTTAGGCCTTGTTTCGTGTTAGATGAAAACGTTCACAACTGTATGCAAGCTATGTGTGTGTGTGTGTGTATGTGTGTGTGTGTGTGTGTGTGTGTGTGTGTGTGTGTGTGTGTGTGTGTGTGTGTGTGTGTGTGTGTGTAAGAAAGGCTTCCTGTCGTCACCCTACAGACTATACTGAGCTGCTTTTCGTCAAATATTAGCACTGGCTTGATCGGTGAAATCGGTTGACTCGCATGTTCCCTTCGTAGGCTAGAATATTCAGGACTGGTTCTGCAATCAAGATTATTGCCTTTGTTTTAAGTAATGAGAGATGATTCGAGAGGGGAAGATTGGCTCTGCAATCAAGATGATTGCCTTTGTTTAAGTAATGAGAGATGGTTTGAGAGGGGTAGATTAGTTCTGCAATCAAGATTATTGCCTTTGTTTTAAGTAATGAGAGAGTGATTTGAGAGGGGAAGATTGGTTCTGCAATCGAGATTATTGCCTTTGTTTTAAGTAATTACAGATGAGTCGAGAGGGCTAGATTGGCTCTGCAATCAAGATAATTGCCTTTGTTATAAGTAATGAGAGATGGTTTGAGAGGAGAAGATTGGTTCTGCAATCAAGATAATTGCCTTTGTTTTAAATAATGAGAGATGATTCGAGAGGGGAAGATTGGTTCTGCAATCAAGATAATTGCCTTTGTTTTAAATAATGAGAGATGATTCGAGAGGGGTAGGGTAAATGGAAGCAAGGGAGTTTTCTTTTTGTTTTCTTTTTTTACAGGCTCTTATCTTGGGGGAGGGGAGAGAGAGTGAGGGAGAGAGGGAGAGAGAGAGAGGGAGAGAGAGAGGGAGAGAGAGATAGAAAGAGAGAGAGAGAGAGGGAGAGAGAGAGGAGTGGAGAGGGGGGGGGCGAAGAAAGGTGTACCGGTGGAAAGGGGGGATCAGAGAGAGAGAGAGAGAGAGAGAGAGAGAGAGAGAGAGAGAGAGAGAGAGAGAGAGATGTGAGGGTGGGTGGCGCCATGGTGTATGTGTGGGGGCCAACAAAGAGCAATCTATGAAAGGAAAATGCAAAGTGTGATGTGACGCCAGTTTGTTTGGCGCCGTTTGAATACCTCTGAGGTGTGTCGAGTGTTCGACAGAAAAAAAACCCCAACAAACATTAAACCCTCGATATTTTTCATCCGAGCTTTTTAATAATTCTTCTGATTCATTTTAGAAGGCGAGGAGAGAGAGAGAGAGAGAGAGAGAGAGAGAGAGAGAGAGAGAGGAGGGGAGGGAGGGAGGGAGAGAGAGAAAAGAGAGAGACAGAGGGGGGAGGAGGAGGGAGAGAGAGAGAGAGGGAGAGGGAGGAGAGGGAGGGAGGGAGGGAGAGAGAGAGAGAGAGAGAGAGAGAGAGAGAGAGAGAGAGAGAGAGAGAGAGAGTTACAAAGACATACTAGTCGCACGTGTAATACAGTTCAGGTTGTTGCAGATGGGTGAGTTTCTGCAGTTGCGATCATGTCTTTTTAAACAAATAAAGAAACAAATCTATCACGAATACAATCGGAATTTCTTCGACATTTTCTTTCAAAGCCTAGAGTATTTATTTTTCGGTTAAATGAAAATGATGCTAATAGATAATTCCATCTAAAGATTAATTCATGAAGAAATCCTGGTGATGATGAAACATGGTGCATTTTTGCTGATGTTTTTTTACTCTCCGAGCACCATCTATCCATTGTTTCTCTTTTGTTGATTGATGTGAATTCTTGTCATATTTCATCATTTGCTTCGCTGAACGAATGTCGTGATATGTGAACTGACAGTTTGGAAAAAAACAAACAAACAAACAGACGACCAAACAAACACACAAGCAACAAACAAGTATAGAAAAAAACAAAAATCCCAAGCAAACAGCAACCCACTATTTAACAAGGAAAGGAAAATGCAAATAGCAGGCAAGCAAGAAACTCCACACACATCGCCTCACGATTTCAGTGATGCCTGAAAGCGTATGGTGAGGCCTTTTCATTCATTCATCATCCCAACACGGTGAAAGTGTATGCGAGGCTTCTTCATTCATTCATCATCGCGAGGCTTCTTCCTTTAGTACGCAAGCCAGCTGGGCCTCCCGTGCACCCCCTCCAGGGTTTATCATGACTGCAGTGTCCTTAACACGAATCTAAACTGTTTCCATCAAAACGTTGGGATGCACAGGAGTTACAGCCCTTGGCGTAAGGGTACCCTCTAACACACTCACTTGCGCCATTCAAATGTAACTTAAATTTAGCTCCTGTAAATAAACAAGAAATCAGCTTTTGCTTATACTGGTTTTACTACTTACTTATCAGTGTGCCTGGTGGTAACTTGATCAGTCTTTTGTCATTCATTGTTTGCGTACAGTAGTGGGTGACTTTTATGCACCGATATTTTCACTGCATCGGCGGCATGTTAACTGTTATCCACAAAACCAAAAGGCCCAAATCAACTGTTCTGCTGAATCATATTATACTACACTGCCTCTTGGTACTTTCTGACTGTACCTGGAACCACATGAGTAATGCATAAAGTCACAGTTTCACATTTATCTTCCCTACCCCCAAAATTCAAGGTTTCGCCAAAGACACCAAACGACCATTTTGACAGCCTTTCAAACTCCCAAATTGTTTGGTTTTGATGGGAGTTTATGTTCTTAATGGTCCAGAATGGTTTTGTTGCTTACAAGTTTAATATTGATGGTATTCTCGTGTAACAAAATGTAGCAGTAACAGTCTTTCAACAAACATGTATAGCGCAACACAACATACAGTATTCAAGGTGTCAGGAAAGCACATTTCTTGGTCATTTTCAAAGGCATGATTTGTCTGTATTCTCTCTTCATCATCATTTAGTGGACGGTCCGTCAACGATACTGAAGAGATCACAAGGGGCCAAAAGTCGGAGCGGTCAGATGTAGTGGGTAATAACCCAAGTGGTGTAGGTC
>CM031625.1:49327397-49333187 GCA_018398815.1 Conus ventricosus
TCCAGTTTGCTGGCCATGACCACCAGTGACTTGCATCTTTTAAGAGTGTTCGTAGATTTGAACCGTAGTATTGTTGTGAAAGGGGAGATGAAAGGAAATTCAATTAGACTACAACGTTAACTCTGTCACTGGTGTGCTTGAGTCTTTTTTCTTTGTTTTTAATCTGTAGACTGTATTGAGATGAAAGAAAATTCAGTTAGACTGCTACAAAATGTTAATTAATCTGTAGACTGTATTGAGATGAAAGAAAATTCAGTTAGACTGCTACAAAATGTTAATTAATCTGTAGACTGTATTGAGATGAAAGAAAATTCAGTTAGACTGCTACAAAATGTTAATTAATCTGTAGACTGTATTGAGATGAAAGAAAATTCAGTTAGACTGCTACAAAATGTTAATTAATCTGTAGACTGTATTGAGATGAAAGAAAATTCAGTTAGACTGCTACAAATTGTTAATTCTGTCACTGGTGTGTTTGAGTCTGATTTACAAATCTGTAG
This sequence comes from Conus ventricosus, assembly GCA_018398815.1. Lineage (NCBI taxonomy): Eukaryota > Metazoa > Mollusca > Gastropoda > Neogastropoda > Conidae > Conus > Conus ventricosus. Next base: position 49,327,898 of record CM031625.1, read on the forward strand.
ACTTATCAGAGCATGCATAGTATGTGAATGGATGCATCCATGTGAGTGCGCATTGGAGTGTGTGTGTATGTGTGTGTGTGCGTGTGGTGTGTGTGTGTGTGTGTGTGTGTGTGTGTGTGTGTGTGTGTGTGTGCGCGCGCGTGCGTGGCGTGCGTGCGTGCGTGCGTGCGTGCGTGCGTGCGTGCGTGCGTGCGTGCGTGCGTGCGTGCGTGCGTGTGTGTGTGTGTGTTCAATATCCCATCCTCAAAGCAGCTTAAATCAACATCTTGATGACTTGAGTGCTTTGTTAATGTGTGTGGAGAGCGTTGTTGTCCCGTTCGACATTGCCAGCCACTAGGTAAATACATCACCTCCGGCACCAACTGTCTACTTCAGTCAGCCCTCTCACAACCGTCAGGTCAGTAGTGTGTTTGTCTATATAGTGTTAGCGATGCTTGACACTTTTTTCTTTTCTTTTTTTTTCGGGGGCGGGGGGGGGGGGGGGGGGGATACTGAACACTTTGTCATTATTTCTGTGTAAATCTTCATTTGCATTTCGGCTTGGCATCAACAACGTTGTTCCAGACTTCTTGTCATAAATCTGCTACTAGGGATAACGATCATATATATACAACAGATCACACATTTGAAAGGATATCACATTAATATTTTCACCAGCAGACTTTATTGGGGCAGTTAATTAATACTATATACCAATATTTCATCAGCAGACTTTGTTGGGGGCAGTTAATCAATACTATATATTAATATTTCACCAGCAGACTTTGTTGGGGCAGTTAATCAATACTATATATCAGTATTTCACCAGCAGACTTTGTTGGGGCAGTAAATTAATACTATGTATCGTATTTCACCAGCAGACTTTGTTGGGGCAGTTAATCAATACTATATATCAGTATTTCACCAGCAGACTTTGTTGGGGCAGTTAATCAATACTATATATCAATATTTCACCAGCAGACTTTGTTGTGGGCAGTTAATCAATACTATATATCAATATTTCACCAGCAGACTTTGTTGGGGCAGTTAATCAATACTATATATCAGTATTTCACCAGCAGACTTTGTTGGGGCAGTAAATCAATACTATATATCAATATTTCACCAGCAGACTTTGTTGGGGCAGTGAATTAACAAGCGTTGTATGAAGTTCGATAGTGTGTGCATCCGTCAAAAGCTAACCGTAACTTAACAGTAACCTAAACTCTTTAGAAAATCTGAGGAAAAAGGAAACAAAGAAAAAAAACAAAACAAACAAAGAAACAAAACAAACAGACAAAGAAACAAACAAAACGAAACCAAACCACTCGTTGTGGGGTATGTGAGACCTGTAAGAGTGATCTCCCTGGTCTCGGCATTTGCTCTCCGACCACAGTGTCCCTTCTTAGTGCTGCCGTGGTCTTGGTGGGGGGTAGTGGGAGGGGGGGGGGGGTGTCCATTTCTCGCAGTTTACCAATCACGTGATTGCCAAGTGAGAGGCGCGTGCAGCGGGTCGATTGGGCACATTGCGTGCGCCGTGTAGACACTCTGGCCCCTGGAAACTGAGACCTTTGAGATGAACCTCCATGGCTGTTGAGAACCACGGCAACAGAGTCTGAGAGGGAGGTGACAGGTGATGAAAAGTGACACAGCTGACACTGACATTGAGGTGACAGGTGATGAAAGTGACCACAGCTGACACTGACATTGGTGTGACAATTGATGAAAGTGTCCACAGCTGACACTGACGTTGAGGTGACAGGTGATGAAAGTGACCACAGCTGACACTGACGTTGATGTGACAGGTGATGACAGTGACCACAGCTGACACTGACATTGATGTGACAGGTGATGACAATGACCACAGCTGACACTGACATTGATGTGACAGGTGATGACAGTGACCACAGCTGACATGACATTGATGTGACAGGTGATGAAAGTGACCACAGTGACACTGACATTGATGTGACACGTGATGAAAGTGGACCACAGCTGACACTGACATTGATGTGACAATGATGAAGTGACAACAGCTGACACTGACATTGATGTGACAGGTGATGACAATGACACAGCTGACACTGACATGGATGTGACAGGTGATGAAAGTGACACAGCTGACACTGACATTGATGTGGACAGTGATGAAAGTGATCACAGCTGACACTGACATTGATGTGACAATTTATGAAAGTGACCACAGCTGACACTGACATTGATGTGACAGTTGATGAAAGTGACCACAGCTGACACTGACATTGATGTGACACGTGATGAAAGTGATCACAGCTGACACTGACATTGATGTGACAATTGATGAAAGTGACCACAGCTGACACTGACATTGATGTGACAGGTGATGAAAGTGACCACAGCTGACATGACATTGATTGTGACAGGTGATGAAAGTGACCACAGCTGACACTGACATTGATGTGACACGTGATGAAAGTGATCACAGCTGACACTGACATTGATGTGACAATTGATGAAAGTGACCACAGCTGACACTGACATTGATGTGACAGGTGGTGAAAGTGACCACAGCTGACACTGACATGGATGTGACAGGTGATGAAAGTGACCACAGCTGACACTGACATAGATGTAACGTAAAACCTCTCTCCCCCCTCCACCCTATCCTCGTTTTTTTTTCCTATCCGTGTCGCTCATAGTGACTGTTGAGGTTTTGGTTCTGTCTGTCTCAGTCTTCCTCTCTCTGTCTCCCCATCGTCTGTCTGTCTGTCTCTCTGTTTGTATGTCGGTCTGTCGGTCTGTCTTTTTATGCCTCTCACTGTCACTGTTTCTCTTCCTGTGACCCTCTCTCTCTCTCTCTCTCTCTCTCTCTCTCTCTCTCTCTCTCTCTCTCTCCCTCCCTCCCCCCCCCCTCTCTCTCTCTCTCTTTCTCTCTCCCCCTCTCTTCTCTCTCTTCCCCCTCTCTCTCTCTTTCTCTCCCCCCCCTTTCTCTTCTCTCTCTCTCCCTCTCTCAGAAACGGAGGTAACCATCTCATGTGAACTTGGAGGAAGGAAGGCCTCACTAATGCTATACCACTCCACCAGAACGACAACTCGCTAAGACAACTCGCGAAAATAAAAAACAACAACAACACAAACAGTAAACAAGTGGGGTTTGTTTTGCTCCCATAAGGAAACCTAACACAGAGTAACTTTTATCAAGACTGGCACAGCCTTTAGACTTGAACAAAGTCAGACAAATACATAGACGAACAATCTAATAGTGGGGGAGAAAAGCAAGCGATGCCAACAAATGAACTGTCTGGCCAAAGATTTGGACTTGAGGGGAGGGGAGTTTGAAGATGGAGAAATGGGAAAATGAATTTAAAAAAAAAAAAGTATGTTACAGATATGAAAACTCTTCTCTAGCTGCATAAGGGAACCATCGCAATCCCTTTTGAAGGCAGATATATTTGTATTGCCTTCTCCGAGGCCTTTCGCCCGCTGGATCGGGACTCATCAGGGAGACACGGCTGGTTGTGTCTGCGCTCCCGGCGTCAAATAGAGACACAGCACAGTCCATAATACTGTGGTGTTCTCACCACCATGGGTGCAAAAAAGAATCCAATAGCCCCCCAGAGCAGCCAGCGAAGAGTAGTAAATGTAATTTCATTTTCCCAGTTTCTCCATCTTCAAACTCCCCTCCCCTCAAGTCCAAATCTTTGCCAGACAGTTCAGTTGTTGGCCTGCGCTTGCTTTTCCCCCACTATTAGATTGTTCGTCTATGTATTTGTCTGACTTTTTTCAAGTCTAAAAGGCTGTGCCAGTCTTGAATAAAAGTTACTCTGTGTTAGGTTTCCTTATGGGAGCAAAACATACCCCACTTGTTTACTGTTTATCGTTTACTGTTCCCTACCTCATTTCATTTCCGATTTTGCTTTGATTAAATTGAGGTTATTTGTATTTGTTTCTGTCCGTCTGTGTGTTTGTCTTTTGATCTCCCTTGTATCTTTGGGTGGATCCTCAGGCGTAGGCTCAAAGACTGTCCCCTACATTTTATTTATTTGCATAATGTCTTTAGTTTTACAGCAACTTTTTTTCCTCCCCACACTTTCGTTTGGTTGCATTTACTACTCTTCGCTGGCTGCTATGGGGGTGCCATTGGATTCTTTTTGCACCCATGGTGGTGAGAACACCACAGTATTATGGACTGTGCTGTGTCTCTATTTGACGCCGGGAGCGCAGACACAACCAGCCGTGTCTCCCTGATGAGTCCCGATCCAGCGGGCGAAAGGCCTCGGAGCAGGCAATACAAATATATCTGCCTTCAAAAGGGATTGCGATGGTTCCCTTATGCAGCTAGAGAAGAGTTTTCATATCTGTAACATACTTTTTTTTTTTTTTTAATTTCATTTTCCCAGTTTCTCCATCTTCAAACTCCCCTCCCCTCAAGTCCAAATCTTTGCCAGACAGTTCAGTTGTTGGCCTGCGCTTGTTTTTCCCCCACTATTAGATTGTTCGTCTATGTATTTGTCTGACTTTGTTCAAGTCTAAAAGGCTGTGCCAGTCTTGAATAAAAGTTACTCTGTGTTAGGTTTCCTTATGGGAGCAAAACATACCCCACTTGTTTACTGTTTATCGTTTACTGTTCCCTACCTCATTTCATTTCCGAATTAACAACAACACAGTTTGCATGCTCGGCGCTGGTGAAATCCAAATTGGCAACGTGCCGCTGCTCGGCCGCTCAGCTACTGGGCCACCACCATGGCCGACAACATCTTAGGACCGGGGTAGCTTCGTGAAAAAAAGCGTCCTTCTTTTGCCACAAAGATCCTGGGTTCATTCAGTCCTCCGTTGGGGGCCTTACTGACCTGGTGGGTAAGGTGAGGGACGGTTGTTCCAAGGTCTGGAGGTCGACTCCCGCCAGTGACAGCCAGGGAAGAAGAGACAGCCTCTTGGGACTAGAAGTCTGCGAAAACTCCATCCCGGTCCCCTGGAGCAGACTCTATACCGAGGGTCCGTGTGTGAACGCACACGTCTAAACAAGCTTTCCATGCTCGTTAAAACCCCGGTCCATCTTTGGTGTGTGTGTGTGTGGGGGGGGGGGGGGGGGGGGAGGTGACCGAGTCATCGTGTGCCAGAAAGAGGGATTGCTGGACAATAAAACACGTGCACCGTGGCCTGGTGGGTGGTGGACCTTATTGTGACGCTGAACATGACATCAACAGAGAGCCTCATGAGTGGTGGACCTTATTGTAACGCTGAACATGGCATCAACAGAGAGCCTCGTGAGTGGTGGACCTTATTGTAACGCTGAACATGGCATCAACAGAGAGCCTCGTGAGTGGTGGAC
>CM031625.1:49333525-49343525 GCA_018398815.1 Conus ventricosus
TTGACAGCCTCCAGGACAGAGAGGCGTTAGTTGCTCCTGTCGATCAACCTCTGTGCTGACGTCACCCCCCTCTACGTCCTTGGGGGGAGGCTGTGAATGGAAGCCGCGTGAATTGCATGCTTTAAACAGACACACAGACACACAGACACACACACACACACACACACACACACACACACACACACACACACACACACACACACACACACCACGCACGCACGCACGCACGCACCACCCACCACCACCACCGCCACCTCCACCTCCACCACCACCATCAAAACAAAACAAAACATGCACGCTGGTTTCGTGTTGAGACATCATTCCGGAGAACGGGATTTTGAGGAACAAAAATAAACAAAATAAAGGTTTCATCAGCTTTAGCAAAAAAAAAGTCCCCTCAATGGCGTACCTCACAGGCTGCGGATGAGGAACACGGGAGAAGAAATAAGAAGAAAGCTTATTGCATGGCCTGGGGCTCTCTCTCCTCTCTCTCTCTCGAGATCTCTCTCTCTCTCTCTCTCTCTCTCTCTCTCTTCTCTCTCTCTCTCCTCTCTCTCTCTCTCTCCTCTCTCTCCTCTCTCTCTCTCCTCCCTCTCTCTCTCCCTCTCTCTCCTTCTCTCTCTCCATCCCTCCCCCTCTCTCTCTCTCTCTCTCTCTCTCTCTCTCTCTCTCTCTCTCTCTCTCTCTTCTCTCTCTCTGTGTCTGTCTGACGGCTATCCACGCACGCATGGAGTGGGCGGTTCTGGCAGCCAAAGGGCAGGCAATCCATGCTGTGCATTCAGGCGATGAGGTCCAGGGTGTGTCGACAGCAAGGACAGTCTTTCTATCCCCGCCTTTTCACACACACACACACACACACACACACACACACACACACACACACACACACACACACACACACACACACGCACACACACACACACACACACACATACACACACACACAGGGCCCCCCCCCCCCCCCCCCCCCCCCCAGTTAGATCGATGGCACTGGCAAAGCATCAAAGAGGAGGAGTAGGGCTGGGTGGCGAGAAGGGGGGGGGGGGGGGGAGGTAGGAGGAGGGGAGGGGGAAGGAAGATGGAGATGGGTGTATGGGTACTGACTGGCATCAAAAGCCCCAAATCATCGTGTTCTTGGCGAAGAGGGTCAACTTCTGGGTCTTGCGTCATAACCTCCCGATGCGGTCAAACCTGATTTTCATGAAAAGTCTTGCAAATTTGGAGCTGTTCACCAACCAATCAGGGCTCAGCACTACCTCTGGTGCCCAGGGTAAAATGGCTGAACATAATTCGGTGAAAAAGAAAAAAATCTTTCTCCCCCTCCCCTTTAAATTTGACTTATGGCGTGAACAGACTATGTGGGTTGTGTGCAAAACGAAGTGAGTTTGAAACAGGGAAAAGACGCTGACTTTGAAACAATACTGTGAACACTTCGTCTTTGTTGCAAAGCGAGACGACTGCAGGCGGAAATCTAAACAAATCTTAAATAAATGTCAGCGAACCGCCCAGAGAACGTGGACAAACGAGTCACAAGACAAAACACAACGCGTTTCGACCTCTTAGGTCTTCGTCAGGTGATATATAAACGAATAAAACAACGACAATTCACTTAGCTTTGATCGCTTCAGATCGCTTAGGGTTCAGCGCAAGGAAGAAGGCGTTGAATGAGAACGAGGCTGTTGGAAGGGAAATAGTGAGTGAGTCAAAGTCGTAATGATGATAATAATATTACTGATAGGAATACTAATAATGGTCAAAATATTGGGGGGGGGGGGGGGGGGGGGGGGGGCGGAAGACAGGATCAATCTTGGTGTCATAAGTATGGGTATGGGAGAAAGGAGAGTGGGTTAGAGGATTCTTAAGCAGCAGGGTTGCCGTGGCAACAGTCCCAGAGGCGAAGGCGATTGTGATATCAATGCTAGTGGTAGTATCAATACTAGCAATAGTATTACTGAATGATGTTTTCACCTCCGTCTCAGACCTTTGTGGGGCTCCGTGATATTCGTCTAATTCTAGAAACATCTTTGCGATTGGTAGCAGAAATATCGGGTGTTCACGTGTTGTGTAAGCTCTTGGCAGAGAGCGTGTTGCTCGGAGTGAACGATATATATATATATATATATATATATATATATATATATATATATATATATATATATATATATATATATATAATCTAATTGCAAAGTGAGGGGACTGCAGGTGGAAATCTGAACAAATGTGAAAAATTATTGATAAAGCACCGCCAAAAAACGCAGGCAAACGAATCACAAGACAAAGCACGACGCGTTTCGACCTCTTACGCCTTCTTCAGGCAAGATACACAACACTCAGAACAACGAAAATGAACGAGCAATCACTTACCTTCTCCAGCTCGGGGCAAGATAGGCGTTGAATCAAGTGATTGCTCGTTCATTTTCGCTATCCTTAGTGTTCTGTATTTTGCCTGAAGAAGGCCTAAGAGGTCGAAACGCGTCGTGTTTTGTCTTGCGATTCCTTTGTCTGTCTATGTTCTTAGGCGGTACTTTATCCAGAGCTTTTCAAATTTGTTCTTTTTTAATGTTTGGAACCACCATGTTTTAGAATCGGAGCTTGAATGTGTTCATGTGTCGAGAGAACGTGTGAACAACGTCGGGGATTGCCAACTGACATTACTGACAATACCAACGATGACAGGAACGAGTGTGTATCCTATCCCCGTAGCCAGCGTGAAACCTTGTATGCTAAGTCCGCTTTTGCAGCAGCTAACACAACTCTTAGCAACGATCTTCAGCTACGGGTTTGTCAAGAACTTCGTTTAGTTTGTCTGTCAGTAAGGTGAACTTCATGGGGAATTAGCATGACAGCAAAGCAATTACGTGTTTGTCTGTCAGTAAGGTGAATTTCATGGGGAGTCAGCCTGACAGCAAAGCAACTACGCTAGATAATATATTGAATGAGGCCCCCCATAGCTTCAATCACTCTTTGAACCAAACTCTGTGGTGCGTGCGTGCGTGCGTGCGTGCGTGCGTGCGTGCGTGCGTGCGTGGGCGCGCGTGCGTGCGTGCGTGTGTGGTGTGGTGTGTGTGTGTGTGTGTGTGTGTGTGTGTGTGTGTGTGTGTGTGAATGCAATGTTGATCTCCGTGCGTCAGTTCGCACACACACCAACACACACACACACACACACACACACACACACACACACACACACACACACCACACACACACACACACACCACACACACACACACACACACACACACACCGCCGCACACACACACACACACACACACACACACACACAACACACACACAACACACCACACAACACACACCATACACACAGCACACACACACCACACACACACACACACACACACACACACAACACACACACACACACACACACACCACACACACACACAACACACACACACACACACACACACAACACCACACACACACACACACACACACACACACACACACACACACACACACACACACACACACACACACACACACTTACACACACACACACACACCACACCACACACCACCACACATCTCACACACACCACACACTCTCCACACACACACACACACACACACACACACACACACACACACACACACCACACACCACACACACACTCCACACTCACACACACCACCTTCACTCACACACAACACACCACACAACACACACCGCAACACACACACACCACCACCAACACACACAACACCACCTACACACGCTGTGTGCTTGAGGGAAGGGCGAGCATCCTGTCTGTCAGACCTACGGGCCAGAGTGGCCGTGTAACTGTCCTTCAGGAAGGAGTGTGGCCATGTGGCCGTGTCGGCACCCACCACTCCTCGCCCCGTGGGGATGCCCGACACTCTCAGCAGATGTTTTGCTGTCCCCGCTTTCTTCTGGAAATTCTGTGTGAGTAATGTTCCCCCCTTCTCTCTCTCTCTCTCTCTCTCCTCTCTCTCTCTCTCTCTCTCTCTCTCTCTCTCTCTCTCTCTCTCTCTCTCCCTCCCTCCCTCCTTCTCTCTCTCTTTCCCCTCTCTCTCCCCTCTCTCTTTTCTCTTTCCCTCCCTCCCTCCCTCCCTCCCTCCCTCCCTCTCTCCCCTCTCTCTCTCTCTCTCTCTCTCTCTCTCTCTCTCTCTCTCTCTCTCTCTCACAGTCGGTACAACTGGAACCACACAGTCGAGTTCCATCCACTAAATGGATGCGTTTCGAAGAGTGTTGCTCAAATGTCCATACCACCACTGCAGGTGTCTGCATCTCTCAGGCCTGGCTGACGCCGGGACAGATAATGAAAGTAAGTGTAGAGTACAGCCCTCTCATGCTGCCTCAGACCTGGAACAGAAATCCGTAGCATCATCTTCCCCTCCCTCTCCTCCTCCTCTCTCTGTCTCTCTCTCTCTCTCTCTCTCTCTCTCTCTCTCTCTCTCTCTCTCTCTCTCTCTCTCTCTCTCTCTTGTCTCTGTCTCTCTGTCTCTCTCTCTCTGTCTCTCTCTCTCTCTGTCTCTCTCTATCTCTCGCTTTGTGTTATTGTTGTTGTTACCATTTAACTATGGTCCACTGTCTTTATGTCTTTCTGGCCATCTTGACCTATGTTTTTCTTTTTTTTTTTAAAGCAAAAGCAAAAAAAAACAAAAACAAAAAACAACAAAAAAACATTTTCTCTTGTAATGTACTAGTCTGGCCACTACACCGTGTTGACAGTGACACCTGTCATGTACTAGTCTGGCCACTACACCGTGTTGACAGTGACACCTGTCTATGTCAACTTAGTTCATCTGGCCATTATACTGTGTGACAGTGGGCATTTGTAATGTACTAGTCATGGCCATTATACTGTATGTTGACAGTGACGCCTGTCATGTACTAGTCTGGCCATTATACTGTGTTGACAGTGACGCCTGTCATGTACTAGTCTGGCCATTATACTGTGTTGACAGTGACGCCTGTCATGTACTAGTCTGGCCATTATGCTGTGTTGACAGTGACACCTGTCATGTACGAGTCTGGCCATTATATTGTGTTGACAGTGACATTTGTAATGTACTAGTCTGGCCATTATACTGTGCTGACAGTGACGCCTGTCATGTACTAGTCTGGCCATTATACTGTGTTGACAGTGACGCCTGTCATGTACTAGTCTGGCCATTATACTGTGTTGACAGTGACGCCTGTCATGTACTAGTCTGGCCATTATACTGTGTTGACTGTGACGCCTGTCATGTACTAGTCTGGCCATTATACTGTGCTGACAGTGACGCCTGTCATGTACTAGTCTGGCCATTATACTGTGTTGACAGTGACGCCTGTCATGTACTAGTCTGGCCATTATACTGTGTTGACAGTGACGCCTGTCATGTACTAGTCTGGTCACTACAGGTCTTGAAACCACCGTGTTGGCAGTGACAAGAGCTGTCCATTGTGCATGCACAGTGTTTCTGTCCGCAACATGGCTTTTGCTTAATTAAACAGTGCATTTTTCGGTGCTGTTGAGTTCGATTAAATAAAAATCTATAGGCGTAGAATTGAATGGGGATGCATTGCCACCCTCAGCACGGCCACCTGTTATCGACCCTGAGGATATCAGTGGACTGGTTATGTCGTTGTCATGTTTTAAATTTCATATATATTTATATATATATATCATAGATCCACAGCTGTGTGTGCATTTTTCTGTTTATCATTATTGTTGTAATCATTTATTATTGATTTATCTATATATTAAATATTTTATTTATTTATTTATTTCATTTATTAACTATTTATTCATTTATTTATTTGCCTTTTGTGTGTGTGTGTGTGTGTGTGTGTTGTGTGTGGCAAGGGGACTTACATTCCCAGAGCGGTCGTGGGGGCAATAACAAGAATACTAATAGCACAATAACCATTCCGCATGCCTCGAGTGATAACGGGCTGGTCGTTTGAGTGAAGCAACGCACGTGCAATACGACCTGACAGCCTCTCTCAGTCCCGCTGTGTGCGAAGCAACGCACGTGCAATACGACCTGACAGCCTCTCTCAGTCCCGCTGTGTGCAGAAGCAACGCAGTGCAAACGACTGAAGTCTCATCGTTGGTGCAGCAACGCACGTGCAATCGACTGACCAGCCTCTCTGTCTGTGGAATCAGTTCAAAGCATCAGAATTCAAACCAACCTTCGACGCAGCTGCGGAGAATTTGCTGTTGCAGCAAGACGCGTGCGCGCGCTGTATGTGAATGTGTGTGTGTGTGGTATGAAAAAGTGTGACTACAGTATTGATCTCCGCGCGTCAGTTCGCTGACAATCGGGATGGGGGGGGGGGGGGGGGGGGGGGGGGGGGGGGGGAGGGGGGGATCAAGAGCCATCACTCGTGTCAGTGGGGGATCGCGGTCCTTTGCGAAATGGGGGCGCACGAGCCCTTCTCCTTTTCTTGTGTGACCAGCGCCTTGGATTAACACGACAGTCACATCTGGCAGCTCTTCTCCATCCTCACGCATCGCTCAACTTTTTCACAGTCACTTGTTTATTTATTCATTTGTTTGGTTTGGTTATCTATTTAATTAATCTATTTATTTATTTACTTTTATTTCATTTACTAAGATGTAAGCACTAGGCATTGTTGGTTCACAGAATGCTTCAGTTTCGTGACGGTTGTGTCACTGCGCGTGGACTGCTGGCGCCCATATGCGCTGCGCCACACTGTTAAGCCAGAAGACCACAGTGTGCAGGATGACCAAATAAAGAATGATACCATGGTGTACAGTGCGCAGGATGACCAAAGAAAATGAATCACCCAAAGCACAGTGCGCAGGTGATCTTCTCTCTCTCTCTCTCTCTCTCTCTTCTCTCTTCTCTCTCTCTCTCTCTTCTCTCTCTCTCTCTTTCTGCGATTCTGTCATTCTTCTGTTCTCCACCCTTTGAGCAAGATATTTATGTTTGCTGCTTTGGAACCATGGAGACTATTGATGTGGAATGGCATGTGACTTTGTGGGCAGTTTCCTTTCACCCCCCCCCCACCCACACACACACACAAAACACACACACACACACACACACACACACACACACACACACACACGACCCTTTCCTCGGCCCATCCCCAGAGAGAGAGGGAGAGGGGGGAGGTCACCTCATCGACTTCGACTCCGAATAAAATCTCTGTTATAATATGACCGTATATAGGACCGACCGAAACTGGAATAAAATTCATATGACCGGCGAAACTGAAAACAACTGAAAGAGTAGCTAGAAAAGTGTGAAACTCATTGTCCTAGCGGGCACGTTTGCCAGTCTGTATGTCTCTTGTAGTCAGATGTCTTAGACACATTTAGCGGGCATGTTTGCCAGTCTGTATGTCTTTGTAGTCAGATGTCTTAGACACATTTAGCGGGCATGTTTGCGAGTCTGTATGTCTTTGTAGTCCGATGTCTTAGACACATTTAGCGGGCATGTTTGCGAGTCTGTATGTCTCTTGTAGTCCGATGTCTTAGACACATATAGCGGGCACGTTTGTCAGTCTGTATGTCTCTTGTAGTCAGATGTCTTAGACACATTTAGCGGGCACGTTTGTCAGTCTGTATGTCTCTTGTAGTCAGATGTCTTAGACACATTTAGCGGCATGTTTGTCAGTCTGTATGTCTCTTGTAGTCAGATGTCTTAGACACATTTAGCGGGCACGTTTGTCAGTCTGTATGTCCCTTGTAGTCAGATGTTTTAGACACATTTAGCGGGCATGTTTGTCAGTCTGTATGTCTCTTGTAGTCAGATGTCTTAGACACATTTAGCGGGCACGTTTGTCAGTCTGTATGTCTCTTGTAGTCAGATGTCTTAGACACATATAGCGGGGACGTTTGCCAGTCTGTATGTCTCTTGTAGTCAGATGTCTTGGACACATTTAGCGGGCACGTTTGTCAGTCTGTATGTCTCTTGTAGTCAGATGTCTTAGACACATATAGCGGGCATGTTTGCCAGTCTGTATGTCTCTTGTAGTCAGATGTCTTAGACACATGTTCGCCCTGGTCCACCAAACGCTATTAAGAGGCGTGTGACCAGCCGCTATGGGCAGCCAGCTTGCAACACAACACGACACAGGACTTCACAGTGGCGCACGTTAGCGCTGCACTCCGTTTGGTGTGGTGTTAGCTGTCCCTCCTTCTACACCCCCAAAGCTAAGCTAGCAGCGCCCAACACGTCACACACACACACACAACACACACACACACACACACACACACACACACAAGCGTTTACTTTCTTACACTCGCACACACACACACACACACACACACACACACACCACACACACACACACACACACACACACACACGCACGCACACACGCACGCACAGAAGCGCGTGCGCTTTCTCTCTCTCTCTCTCTCTCTCTCTCTCTCTCTCTCTCTCTCTCTCTCTGTTTCTGTCTCCGCCCCCCTCTCCACCCTCTATCGCTCCCTTACCACACATGTATACACACGCGCACGCACGCACGCACACACGCACGCACGCACGCACGCACACACCACACAACACACCACACACACACACACACACACATATATATATATATTATATATATATATATATATATATATATATATTATATATATATATATATATATTATATTCAAAGTGTGTATGAATTTTCTTGTTTATTATTGTTGTAATCATTTATCATTTATTGTCTATTTATTCATTTATCTATTCATTCATTTATTATTTATTTATTTGCTCTTTGTGTGTGTGTGTGTGTGTGTGTGCAAGGGGACTTATATTCCTAGAGCGGTCGTGGGGGACATAACAATAATACTGATGAGCACAATAACCATTCCGCATGCCTCAGTGATACGGGCTGGTCGTTTGATCGAAGCAACGCACGTGCATACGACCTGACAGCCTCTCTCAGTCCCGCTGAGTGCAGAAGCAACGCACGTGCAATACGACCTGACGCCTTCTCAGTCCCGCTGTGTGCAGAAGCAACGCACGTGCAATACGACCTGACAGCCTCTCTCAGTCCGCTGTGTGCAGAAGCAACGCACGGCATACGACCTGACAGCCTCTCTCAGTCCCGTTGTGTGCACAGTCAAAGCATCAGAACAAACACAACCTTCGATCTGCCAGCTTTCTGCGGGAAAAAGTTTGCTCAGGTTTAGCAGCAGACGCACGCGTGCGCGCGCCTGTATGTGAATGTTGTGTGGGGTGGTATGGAAAAAGTGTGACTACAGTATTGATCTCCGCGCGTCAGTTCGCTGACAATCGGTGGGGGGGGGGGGGGGGGGGGATCAAGGGCCATCACTCGTGTCAGTGGGGATCGCGGTCCTTGCGAAATGGGGGCGCACGAGCCCTTCTCCTTTCTTGTGTGACCAGCGCCTTGGATTAACACGACAGTCACATCTGGCAGCTCTTCTCCATCCTCACGCATCGCTCAACTTTTTCAGTCACTTGTTTATTTATTCATTTGGTTGGTTGGTTATCTATTTAATTAATCTATTTATTTATTTACTTTTATTTCATTTACTTAAGATGTAAGCACTAGGCATTGTTGGTTCACAGAATGTTTCAGTTTCGTGACGGTTGTGTCACTGCGCGTGGACTGCTGGCGCCCATATGCGCTGCGCCACACCTGTTAAGCCAGAAGACCACAGTGTGCAGGATGACCAAATAAATGAATAACCATGGTGTACAGTGCGCAGGATGACCAAAGAAATGAATCACCACAAAGCACAGTGCGCAGGATGATCTCTCTCTCTCTCTCTCTCTCTTTTCCTCTCTCTCCTCTCTCTCCTCTCTCTCTCTCTCTCTCTCTCTCTTTCTGCGATTCTGTCATTCTTCTGTTCTCCACCTTTGAGCAAGATATTTATGTTTGCTGCTTTGGAACCATGGAGACTATTGATGTGGAATGGCATGTGACTTTGTGGGCAGTTTCCTTTCACCCCCCCCCCCCCCCCCACACACACACACACACACAACACACACACACACACACACACACACACACACACACACACACACACAC
>CM031625.1:49351025-49353525 GCA_018398815.1 Conus ventricosus
GTCCACATTGCTGAGGTGTGTGTGAGAGGGGTCCACATTGCTGGGTGTGTGTGTGAGAGGGGTCACATTGCTGGGTGTGGGTGGAAAGGGGTCCACAGTGCTGGGTGTGTGTGAGAGAGGGGTCCACATTGCTGTGGTGTGTGTGAGAGGGGTCCACATTGCTGTGTGTGTGTGAGAGAGGCCCACATTGCTGGGTGTGTGAGAGAGGGGTCCACATTGCTGGGTGTGTGTGTGTGAGAGGGGTCCACATTGCTGTGTGTGTGTGAGAGGGGTCCACATTGCTGGGGTGTGTGTGAGAGGGGTCCACATAACTGGGGGGGGGGTGTGAGAGGGGTCCACATTGCTGGGTGTGTGAGAGAGGGTCCACATTGCTGGGTGTGTGTGTGTGAGAGGGGTCCACATTGCTGGTGTGTGTGTGAGAGGGGTCCACATTGCTGGGTGTGTGTGAGAGGGGTCCACATTGCTGGGTGTGTGTGTGTGTGAGAGGGGTCCACATTGCTGGGTGTGTGTGTGTGAGAGGGGTCCACATTGCTGGGTGTGTGTGAGAGGGTCCACATTGTGGGGTGTGTGTGTGTGAGGGGTCCACATTGCTGGGGTGTGTGTGTGAGAGGGGTCCACATTGCTGGGTGTGTGTGAGAGGGGTCCACATTGCTGGGTGTGTGTGTGAGAGGGGTCCACATTGCTGGGTGTGTGTGAGAGGGGTCCACATTGCTGGGTGTGTGTGTGAGAGGGGTCCACATTGCTGGGTGTGTGTGTGTGTGTGTGAGAGGGGTCCACATTGCTGGGTGTGTGTGTGTGTGTGAGAGGGGTCCACATTGCTGGGTGTGTGTGACAGTGGTCCACATTGCTGGGTGTGTGTGTGAGAGTGGTCCACATTGCTGGGTGTGTGTGAGAGGGGTCCACATTGCTGGGTGTGTGTGAGAGGGGTCCACATTGCTGAGTGTGTGTGTGTGTGTGAGAGAGGTCCACATTGCTGGGGTGTGTGTGAGAGGGGTCCACATTGCTGGGTGTCTGTGAGAGGGGTCCACATTGCTGGGTGTGTGTGAGAGGGGTCTGCATTGCTGGTGTTTTGTGTGAGAGGGGTCCACATTGCTGGGTGTGTGTGAGAGGGGTCCACATTGTTGGGTGTGTGTTGAGAGGGGTCCACATTGCTGTGTGTGTGTGTGAGAGGGGTCCACATTGCTGGATGTGTGTGAGAGGGGTCCACATGCTGTGTGTGTGTGTGAGAGGGGTCCACATTGGGCGGGTGTGTGAGAGGGGGGTCCACATTGCTGGGTGTGTGTGAGAGGGGTCCACATGCTGAGGTGTGTGTGAGAGGGGTCCACATTGCTGGGTGTGTGTGAGGGGGATCCCCCATTGCTGGGTGTGTGTGAGAGAGGGGTCACATTGCTGGGTGTGTGTGAGAGGGGTCCACATTGCTGGGTGTGTGTGTGAGAGGGGTCCATTTGCTGGGTGTGTGTGAGAGGGGTCCACATTGCTGGGTGGGTGTGAGAGGGGTCAACATTGCTGAGGGTGGATCATGAGTCAGCTGTAGGGGAAGCGTCCAAGCGGCATTATCATGGGGCCTGAGGGGGTTGTGGGGGGGAGTCAAAAACAAGCCCAGTAATGTTAGACTACAAGTGGTCGTGGGAAGGTGCGAGTCTGCATGATCCAGGGTTGATGGGCGACAGTTTCAGGCAGCAGGTCCTGGAGTCTGCATGATCCAGGGTTGATGGGCGACAGTTTCAGGCAGCAGGTCCTGGAGTCTGCATGATCCAGGGTTGATGGGCGACAGTTTTAGACAGCAGGTCCTGGAGTCTGCATGATCCAGGGTTGGTGTGCGACAGTTTTAGACAGCAGGTCCTGGAGTCTGCATGATCCAGGGTTGGTGGGCGACAGTTTTAGACAGCATGAGGTCCTGGAGTCTGCATGATCCCGGGTTGGTGGGCGACAGTTTTAGACAGCAGGTCCTGGAGTCTGCATGACCAGGGTTGATGGGCGACAGTTTTTGACAGCAGGTCCTGGAGTCTGCATGATCCAGGGTTGGTGGGCGACAGTTTTAGACAGCAGGTCCTGGAGTCTGCATGATCCCGGGTTGGTGGGCGACAGTTTTTTGACAGCAGGTCCTGGAGTCTGCATGATCCAGGGTTGATGGGCGACAGTTTTAGACAGCAGGTCCTGGAGTCTGCATGATCCAGGGTTGATGGGCGACAGTTTTAGACAGCAGGTCCTGGAGATAGCGAGGACCGCGAAGTGGCACGCTGAGAAAGGAGTTTCTCTTCATAGTGTAGACATGACAGGCGTCAAAAACATCTTTTGATTTGTTTTTTGGGGGGACCAAACTTTTGGTCAAATTCATTTAACCAAAAATCACACATTAACGTCATCCATTACACCTCCCAACACTTTGCTAAAACCAAGAAGATAAGTGAATAAATGTGGGCTTTGTGAAAGGGTGGCTGACGTCACTCTCATCGATTGAATGGATCGATACGCTTCTCTGACACTGCCCCCCCCCCCC
>CM031625.1:49358525-49379343 GCA_018398815.1 Conus ventricosus
CATAACTTTAACCATCGTAAGAAAACTGTGTCTGAATGAGAGCTCGCAAGGGAAAAACGTGTGGTCGATTGTTGAGCATCCTGTTCTTGTAATTTGTTATTTATCACTATGCCAAATTCTTTATCGCTTGTATTACCAAAAGAAGAGAGAGAGAGAGGAGAGAGAGAGAGAGAGAGAGAGAGAGAGAGAGAGAGAGAGAGAGAGAGAGAGAGAGAGAGAGAGAGAGAGGAAGAGAGAGAGAGAGAGAGGAGAGAGAGAGAGAGAGAGAGAGAGAGAGAGAGAGAGAGAGAGAGAGAGAGAGAGAGAGAGAGAGAGAGAGAGAGGTGAAAGCCAAACTGCAGCACTAGACTGTTACATAGTTCATGCCTAGTGTAGCGAAGCCTGTGGTGCCGATGTTAGTGCTGTCATTATCACCTCGCGGCCAGACCTGTGAACAAGACTCTCTAATGAACTTTGTCATCTGCGGCCGTTGTTGGAGGTGCTGAAATGAATTAGCGTAGAACCGCAGTATTTGTCGAGCACTGAAACAACAACTTGTGCGCCAACCGTCGTAGCACAGTGGCTAGCGTCGCGGATTCTCGGCTGTTAAGCCCGTGGGTTTGATTCCCGTCACTGCCATATATTTGTGAGATTTTTTTTGCCGCCACCGGCTGCTTTTCAGTGTGAGTTTCGCTATGTTCAACTGAGAAGACTGGGACCACACAGCCCAGTGTCATCCCTCAAATTAATAGTGTGTTTCTGAGAGCGTTGCTCAAGTTGTCTGGCCAACACTGCAGGTGTCTGGCCTTGTTGTCTGGCCAACACTGCAGGTGTCTGGCCTTGTTGTCTGGCCAACACTGCAGGTGTCTGGCCTTGTTGTCTGGCCAACACTGCAGGTGTCTGGCCTTATTGACGCCGGGATATGTCATGAACATGAGCGTACAGGACAGCACGGTCCCCACAGTCTCAGACTGTAGTTGATCTCTGTTGCATCATCTTCATCATCCTCATCCTCATCAGCATAAAAAGGATCAAATTCTGTGGCCCTCCATGCCCTGCTCTCATGATGACCTTGGATTTGATTTCCTGTCCACGTCTATGCCCTTGATGAGTTGGTGCTGAGGTCGCCAGCGAGTTCCTGGGGACTGTCGTTGGATGGACATGGTGGCGCCCTCTGCAGGGGAAACGTCTACTCACGCTGGTTCCAGCACTGAGCAGTTATTGTCGTCAGTAGGGGGCTGAGTAGGTGGTGTCCTGCGTATGTTGGATCAGAACAGGCGCCACTGAACACCACCGAAGTGACTCGGCAGCAGTGCAGTGTCTCCTCCGGCGGGTTGCCATATGACGACTCGACACTGACTGCTCCCTGTGGATTACCGGTGCCGGGGCTGCGGCGGTACAAGTATGGATGTGGCTGTGGATGGGGAGCCGGAACGAGCGGCGTAAGGGGGGGGGGGGGGGGGCACTGAGATAGCACAAATTGTGAGATAGCAACCCCCCCCCCCTCCCCCAGTCTCCCACACACACCATTGTGGAGTACGTCGTTTGCACCTCTGTGGAACCGATTGATTGTGCTAATGCTTCACAACTCTGTGTCTGTCTGTCTGTCTGTCTGTCTGTCTGTCTCTGTCTCTGTCTGTCGTGTCTGTCGTCTGTCAGTCTGTCTGTCTGCTCTGTCTGTCTGTCTGTCTGTCCTGTCTGTCTGTCTGTCCGTCTGTCTCTGTCTGTCTGTCTGTCTCTGTCCGTCTGTCTGCATGTCTGTCTGTCTCTGTCTGTCTGTCTCTGTCCGTTTGTCTCTTCTGTCTGTCTGTCTGTCTGTCTGTCTGTGTCCATCTGTCTCTGTCTGTCTGTCTCTGTCTGTCTGCGTCTGTCTGTGTCTGTCTGTCAGTCTGTCTGTCTCTGTCTGTCTGTCTCTGTCTGTCCTGTCTCTCTGTCTGTCTGTCCGTCTCTCTCTCTCTCTCTCTCTCTCTCTCTCTCTCTCTCTCTCTCTCTCTCTCTCTCTCTCTCTCTCTCTCTCTCTCTCTCTCTGTTTATGTGTGCGTGTGTGTGTGTGTGAATGTTCGTCGCGGTGCATAAATAGAACCATATCTGTGAACATCGTTTAAGACATGTCGGTTTTGTTGTGTAGAGTATTTTTGGTGCTGTCTGTCTGCGCCCCCCCCCCCTTCCCTCCCCCCCTATCCCCACCCCACAGACATACATATTTACAAAAATACGCGCGCGCGCACGCGCACACGCACACACACACACACACAACACACATACATAAACACACACGCACAACACACACACACACACACACACACACACACAACACACACACACACACAACACACACACACACACAACAAAACACACGCACCGCAGCGCGCGCGCGCGCGCACGCATACACACACATTTCTGTATCTGTTTTGTTCTGTCTTTCGTATTTCACACTGTCTTTCCAAGATCTCTCACAGAGCAAGATCGAACGAGCCTAAAATCACTGTCTTCCAACACCCCACGTTTTCTCTTTCTTTTATCGCCTCCATTTATTTAATACTAACTTTGTCTTTTTCACTTTTTTTAACATTCGTTCCATTATCTTTTTTCTTTTTTCCTTTCTTACCTTCTCCCTATTTTTTTTATTAACCATCTTTCTGTTCTTTCTTTCTTCTCTCCGTTCTCTCTTCCATCTCTCCAAAGGACGACAACAGTGCCACAGTGGAGAGATGAGGACAGTTCACCAGAGCGAGAGGGGTCAGAATGAGCAGGGGATGACCTGAAGGCCAGTCGATGAATGGACAATGAAAGTCTGTCTTCTGCGCATCCACGTCACTCTGAACCTAGTCTGACACGAACCAGACTTGACCCCAATCCAACCCCTGACCCAGGCCTTAAAAAAACTGTAAAACTTTCAAACCAACCAGCTTCCGGGCGTTCATACAAAAGACTGTAAAACTTTCAAACCAACCAGCTTCCTGACGTTGTTCATACCCGTAAAAGTTGACTTCGCACGATCGTATCAGATCTGTCACATTGCCAAAATCGATTCATATTGGTGAGGGGTGGAGAGTGGGGGAGGGGGGGGGGGGGGGGAGGCGCAATGCCGGAAAGATGGGAGAAAGGCGGGGGAGGGGGGGGATGGGGGGGGGGGGATGGGGGCGAGGAGAGGACGACGGGGGGGGGGGGGGGGGGGGGGGGGGTGAAAGGCAGGGGAGGAGGTAGGAGTCAGGGAAGGGGGGGGGGGGGGGGGGTAGATGCGTTGAACGAAAATAATATCCATGTTGTCTCAAGTTGAATGGGAAAGGGCCACAGAACGTCACAGCAGACAGGGACCCACGTGACAGCACGAACTTCTGAATATCATGCATCTAGCGCGTCAACCCGCTCACACAACGTCACAGCAGACAGGGACCCACGTGACAGCATGAACTTCTGAATATCATGCATCTAGCGCGTCAACCCGCTCACACAACGTCACAGCAGACAGGGACCCACGTGACAGCATGAAAATTCTGAATATCATGCATCTAGCGCGTCAACCCGCTCACACAACGTCACAGCAGACAGTGACCCACGTGACAGCATGAACGTTGAATATCATGGGATCTAGCGCGTCAACCCGCTCACAACAACGTCACAGCAGACAAGGGACCCACGTGACAGCATGAACTTCTGAATATCATGCATCTAGCGCGTCAACCCGCTCACACAACGTCACAGCAGACAGGGACCCACGTGACAGCATGAACTTCTGAATATCATGCATCTAGCGCGTCAACCCGCTCACACAACGTCACAGCAGACAGGGACCCACGTGACAGCATGAACTTCTGAATATCATGCATCAAGCGCGTCAACCCGCTCACACAACGTCACAGCAGACAGGGACCCACGTGACAGCATGAACTTCTGAATATCATGCATCTAGCGCGTAACCCGCTCACACAACGTCACAGCAGACAGGGACCCACGTGACAGCATGAACTTCTGAATATCATGCATCTAGCGCGTCAACCCGCTCACACAACGTCACAGCAGACAGGGACCCACGTGACAGCATTGAACTTCTGAATATCATGCATCTAGCGCGTCAACCCGCTCACACAACGTCACAGCAGACAGGGACCCACGTGACAGCATGAACTTCTGAATATCATGCATCTAGCGCGTCAACCCGCTCAAGATTAATATCTGAAACCTGTCTGCGGCGTAGACAGCAGAGGTTTGAAAAATTATGATCGAAATCTCTTTGGCTGATCTGCCCCTGGACTTTTTTCTTTATCTTGTGTGGTTACTTCCCTTCCGCCCCTTCGGCAAAACAGCGCAGACTTTTGCCACCGCCATTTCAATGATATGCCCAGTGACCTCTTTGATATAGGAGTTCGATGATATGCCCAGTGACCTCATTTGATATAGGAGTTCAATGATATGCCCAGTAACCTCTTTGATACAGGAGTTCAATGATATGCCCAGTGATCTCTTTGATATTGGAGTTCAATGATATGCCCAGTAACCTCTTTGATACAGGAGTTCAATGATATGCCCAGTGATCTCTTTGATATAGGAGTTCAATGATATGCTCAGTGACCTCTTTGATATAGGAGTTCAATGATATCTCAGTGACCTCTTTGATATAGGAGTTCAATGATATGCTCAGTAACCTCTTTGATATAGGAGTTCAATGATATGCCTAGTGACCTCTTTGTATAGGAGTTCAATGATATGCCTAGTGACCTCTTTGACATAGTTCAATGATATGCCCAGTGACCTCTTTGATATAGGAGCTCAATGATATGCTCAGTGACCTCTTTGATATAGGAGTTCAATGATATGCTCAGTGTCCTCTTTGATACAGGAGCTCAATGATATGCCCAGTGACCTCTTTGATGTAGGAGCTCAATGATATGCTGAGTGACCTCTTTGATATAGGAGCTCAATGATATGCTCAGTGTCCTCTTTGATGTGGGAGTTCAATTATATGCCTGGCGACCTCTTTGATATAGGAGATGAATCTCTGACCTTGATATAGGACTAATTATGCTGAGTGACCTCTTTGATATAGGAGCTCAATGATATGCTCAGTGACCTCTTTGATATAGATCAATGATATGCCCGGTGACCTCTTTGATATAGGAGTTCAATGATATGCCCAGTGACCTCTTTGATATAGGAGCTCAATGATATGCCCAGTGACCTCTTTGATATAGGAGTTCAGTGATATGCCCGGTGACCTCTTTGATATAGGAGTTCAGTGATATACCCGGTGACCTCTTTGATATAGGAGTTCAATGATATGCTCAGTGACCTCTTTGATATAGGAGCTCAATGATATGCCCGGTGACCTCT
Organism: Conus ventricosus; assembly: GCA_018398815.1. Lineage (NCBI taxonomy): Eukaryota > Metazoa > Mollusca > Gastropoda > Neogastropoda > Conidae > Conus > Conus ventricosus. Next base: position 49,363,836 of record CM031625.1, read on the forward strand.
TTGATGTAGGAGTTCAGTATATGCAGAGCGGTGACCACAAAGAGTTGCAGGTATGTGAGCAGAGCTGAGATGCGATCAGCTTCCCAACATCAGCCGAGTGAAGGAATGAGGTGAAGCGGCTTTGGTGGAGCGTGTGCCTGTGTGAACGACAGACTCACCATATCCACGTGTGTTGTAGGACTGATGATGATGTAAAAAGGATGGGGCGGCGGCGTGTCAATGTTGAACCTCGTTGTGTCTCAATAAATTGCCTGAGCGGCGCTTTAGGGGCCGACTCACGTGGTAGGGTGGTGGCGGTACGTGTGTACCCGTGGAGCTGATCTGTTATCTGCGTGTTGAGAACAGATGTTCTTGTCATCTTGCCAGCCTCGTTGTGTGTGGGTATCATCCAAGCGTCGCCATAGAAACTGTGTGTGATGGAGTGGTGGCGACACCACAACCAGTTTTGCAGGGTTAGATATCTGCAGGCACGAGTACATGAGCCCATGGTGGAAGCCTCGTTGTTTGTGGTGCACGTCTGATGTTGCTTTATAAACGACAGCGTGATGGTGGAATTTTGAAGGAAAGGTGGCATGGTCTTTTAGAGGGAGAGGGAGTGGGGTTGGGGGTAGGGGCTGGGAACTGCTAATATAGCTGTCTAGCAGACGGAGAAGACTGGTTTGAGTCACACATCAGGTCACTGGGTCCGTACACAGCAGCCGCAGTGTTCAAGGCTGGAACTTAAACATGCCATTGCTGGCTGGAGTGATGGAGAAAGAGTCAGAGAGCTTTTGGCTGACGGAATGAAGGGCTGTGGCGATTTGTTCGTCAGGTATCACCTGAGGAGAAGATGTGTTTTGTCAAATGTGGCTGGGTTATTCATCTGTCCTTTGTCCGTTCGTATACGGCGTACATGCGCTCGCTCCTACGCACACACATATGCACATCCACACACATGTGTGCGCACGTGCACGCGTACGCATGAACGCATACGTGCATACATACACGCACACGCGTACACACCCACATACAAAGACACACACACATACACACATATATGTACACATACATATGCAGATGCGTGTGTATACTCACACAAATCCACAAATCACACACACACACACACACACACACACACACACACACACACACACACACACACACATGCGCATGCACTACTGCACACACACACACACACACACACACACTGACACACACACACACACACACACACACACACACACACACACACACACACACACGTGTGCGCATACACATGCACACGAGCGCACAAACACACACACACACACACACGCACACACACACACGCGCGCGCACACACACACACACATGCATACGCGTACACGCACACACACATGCGCACGCGCACACATATGGGCCTGTGCCCACACATCCATACACACACGTGTACATTCACCACACACACATACATGGGGAAAAAAAGACACAACTGATGTAAGGTAGGCACTCAAGGTCTGACCAGAGCATTGGGCTAATACGTAGGTCAGACATCTGCAAAGTCGTAGCCACGAGACCCTCTTCTTCAATTGTCTCATCCTAGTTGTTAATTCATTTATCCATCAGCTTAAAACCATGCGCAGTGTGGTCTCAAAACTTAGCGGATGTGGTGTAGCGTATATGGACTGTGTTCAAAAAAGAGTGACTGAGGGCGGAAAATGAGAGGGGGTTAGTTACCGCCAAGGACACAAAGTACAGAACAAAACAATGCATTTCGACCGCTTGAATCTTCTCAGGCAAAAACAATAACACATGAGGACAGTGAAAACGAAAGAACGAGAACCCACTTATCTTCTCAGGTTCGGCGCAAATTCAAGATGAACAGTCCGCACGCAGTGACGCCTCCTTGACGAAGCCGAAACTGAAACTGTATGCATTTCACTTGTTTTCGCCACACGATCAGTGATTGTGAATGAACGAAACGAACGGACGTTAACCCGATAGACTACGGGAATGGTGGGGGAGGGCTGACCGGAACCTACAGCCTGGACTGTAGAAGATGGGCCAGTCCAGCAGCTGAGCATTTTGACAGAAAGAGATGGTAATAACCAGCGCTGCAGGCTTACATGGATTTGATGACAGTCACTGAGGATGGCGCGTCCAGTTCTATATCATGCAGGGTAGGGAATCATGCTAGACCAGATTTACGTCTGGCAGGGGGAGAGAGAAGGGCATTTTTTTTATTTATTGTTGTTGTTATTATTAGTAGTAGTATTTTAATCCGAGTCCGTTTGTTTACTGGCGTGTCAACAAGATTACTCAAATAGCACACAACTGATTTTAAACAGGTTCGGAGAAGTGATGGAAACGTGCCCCGTGAACAATGTCATAGATTTTGGTCCTGGATCAGGCAGCGGATCCAGAAGCGGATCCAGCCGAAGGGCGGATCCAGAATCCGTTAGATCTTGGCGGAGATGTGCGCGTCCGTGGTTTTACCAGGATTTCATGTGATTGATTGATTGGAAAGATGAGTGATTGATTGATTGGAAAGATGAATCGATTTCACAGACAGGTGAAATTGTGGGTGATCTATAAAAGAAGTGAACGCGAGACTGGCGTCTGTGTGTGTGTGTGTGTGTGTGTTCGATACAGCCTCTAAAACCTCATGGAAAGCCGCACCCTCCTCCCCCATCCCTATCCGGGAATCGTATGACGGCGTGTGCGCGTATTGCGTGTCAAGTTGCCGGCGGCGAAAGGCCACCAGCCACCATCGACAGACCGCCAGCCCGGTAATCATCGCGCACGTGAAACGTGAGGGGTTGGATCTGGCCGGCTTTGAAGAGGGGAGGGAGGGAGGGGGGGGGGGGGGGGGCTGGTAGGGCCGTCAGCTTCGTCTCGTGCAGCGGTGATGAGTCAGTGTCTCTCTGTACGGCACAATATTGTTTTCCACCCTGCCTCATCCTCCCCTCCCTCCCCCTCCCCCCTCTTCTTCTTCTTCACTCAACCGCTATTTTTTTTCCTTGTCTGTTTATCTCTGTCTGCAAGATTTAGGTTTAAAAAAAAAAAAAAAAAGCCCGAATAATCGTTCAACAAATCTTCGTCATGGATTAGAAGATTGCTGTACTGTGTTGCATGACTGCATGAATCATAAAACTTTCTATGGAATTTAGGATGCTCTCCCCCTGAGACGGCGCGTCGCTGTTGTACAGTAACACATGAGTGTGGGACCGGAATAGCTCAGATGGTAGAGCGCTGGACCTCTTCATTCTCATGATCCATGGAGCTGCTGGTTCGATTCTCCGCAGGGCCGTTTCATCAAGGGGGGATTTTCCTCTCGGAGTTAACCTTGGTTACGACTCCGAAAGTTCCTTCGATTGAGACCGTAAAACAAAGTTCCGGTGTGAATGCGCGCATAACATCTTGCACACAGGTAAAAAAAAAAAAAAAATCTCGTCCCCAAACTCCGGAAGAGAAGGCCAGTTTGGCCGTTGGTAGGGATGACACGTTGAAAGTGTGCACCCTGAAGAGGGTGATGAAGGCAGTCACAGAGGGTGATGAAGGCAGTCACAGAGGGTGTTCAAGGCAGTCATAGAGGGTGATGAAGGCAGTCACAGAGGGTGTTGAAGGCAGTCACAGAGGGTGATGAAGGCAGTCACAGAGGGTGTTGAAGGCAGTCAAGAGGGTGTTGAAGGCAGTCACAGAGGGTGTTCAAGGCAGTCATGGGGGGGGTTTAAGGCACCAGAGGGGGATAAGGCTTTAAAGGGGGTGTTAAAGGCAGCCCAAGGGGGTGTGAAGGCGGGCACAGGGGTGTGAAGGCGGTAAGAGGGTGATAAGGCATTGGGGTGTAAGGAGTAAAAAGGGGGGGAAAAAGGGGGATTAAGCTTTTGAGGGTTTAAAAAAGGGGTGTAAGGGTTTTAAGGGGGGGGGGGGGAAAGGCTAAAGGGATGGGGCAGTCACAAAAGGGATAAAGGCAAAAAGGTATGAAGGGTCACAAAAAGGGGGGAAGGGGGGGGGGAGAAAAAAGGGGGTGAGGCAGTAAACGGGTGTTAAAGGGCAGTCACAAGGGGTTGAAAGAAAAGGGGGGAAAAGGGCAGTCAAGGGGTGATGAAGGGGGGTTTGGGGGGTTTTAAGGCAGTCACAGGGGGGGGAAAAAGAAAGGGGGTGGGGCAAAGGGGTGGGGCAAAAAGGGGGGAAGGCAGAAGAGGGTTTTTAAGGGCATTGGGGTGTTCAGGCAGCAAATTGGCACCGGGGGAAAACCCCCCGGGGCAAACATCACGATGAAAGGAGCCCCGGGGTTGGGGGCATAAAGGGGGTAAGGCAGCAAAACGGTAAAGAAAGACAAAGGGGAACACACCGGGGGGGCAACAAAAAAACCCCCAAAAACCCTCCACCCAATAACAAACCATCACCCCCTTCCCTTAAAACTTAAAACCCAAACATAACAAAAAACAAAAAAATTTCCAAAAAAAAAAAAACGGAAATTTGGCTCATAACCCCAAATAAAAAACAAATTCGGTGGGACCAACCGGTGAAAAAAAACGAGGGTTGGGGAGCGGGGGGGGGGGGGGGGGGGGGGGGGGGGGGGGGGGGTGAGGGGAGGGGGTTAATCTTGAGAAGGGGAAAAAAAACAACACCTCTTCTTGATTGTTCTCATCTGTCTGCAAGACGGAGATGAGTGCTTCGGTTCGCGTTTACAAGGTCATTGGGTCAGACCCAGCAGACAGCACGTCACGGGATCATCTCAGCATCACTGGCTGAGACGACGGTGCTGCGTAGAGATGGTGTTTGGAGGCTGACGGTGAGGGCAGATGCTGAACGCTTTCCGCAGATGTCACTGAAGGACTTATCGTGTTGGGTCACAGACTGTGAGTTGGTTTTGTTGTCTGTGGTCTGTCGACCGTGTTGATGGTGATGTATTGTCAGCAGATCAGCGATTTATCATTGGCAGTAGCGAACAACTAAAAACAAAATGAAATTAAGGGACAGAGGTTTTTAGGGGTGTATGGAGAAGATTTTTTTTTTTTAAAACGGTGTCTGGCCGGTCTTCATAGAACAATACTGTGAAGTAACACAGCGTGCATGGGGATCGATATACTTTAGCTTTGAACGAATGGCGGGCAATAGAACAATACTGTGAAGCAACACAGCGTGCATGGGGATCGATTATACTTTAGCTTTGAACGAATGGCGGGAAATTTAGAACAATACTGTGAAGCAACACAGCGTGAAATGGGGATCGATATACTTTAGCTTTGAACGAATGGCGGGCATAGAACAATACTGTGAAGCAACACAGCGTGCATGGGGATCGATATACTTTAGCTTTGAACGAATGGCGGGCAATAGAACAATACTGTGAAGTAACACAGCGTGCATGGGGATCGATATACTTTAGCTTTGAACGAATGGCGGGCAATAGAACAATACGTGAAGTAACACAGCGTGCATGGGGATCGATATACTTTAGCTGTGAACGAATGGCGGGCAATAGTACAATACTGTGAAGTAACACAGCGTGCATGGGGATCGATATACTTTAGCTTTGAACGAAATGGCGGGCAATAGAACAATACTGTGAAGTAACACAGCGTGCATGGGGATCGATATACTTTAGCTTTGAACGAATGGCGGGCAATAGAACAATACTGTGAAGTAACACAGCGTGCATGGGGATCGATATACTTTAGCTTTGAACGAATGGCGGGCAATAGAACAATACTGTGAAGCAACACAGCGTGCATGGGGATCGATATACTTTAGCTTTGAACGAATGGCGGGCAATAGAACAATACTTGTAAGCAACACAGCGTGCATGGGGATCGATATACTTTAGCTTTGAACGAATGGCGGGCAATAGAACAATACTGTGAAGTAACACAGCGTGCATGGGGATCGATATACTTTAGCTTTGAACGAATGGCGGGCAGTAGAACAATACTGTGAAGTAACACAACGTGCATGGGATCGATTACTTTAGCTTTGAACGAATGGCGGGCAATAGAACAATTACTGTGAAGTAACACAGCGTGCATGGGGATCGATATACTTTAGCTTTGAACGAATGGCGGGCAATAGAACAATACTGTGAAGTAACACAGCGTGCATGGGGATCGATATACTTTAGCTTGAACGAATGGCGGGCAATAGAACAATACTGTGAAGTAACACAGCGTGCATGGGGATCGATATACTTTAGCTTTGAACGAATGCGGGGCAATAGAACAATACTGTGAAGTAACACAGCGTGCATGGGGATCGATATACTTTAGCTTTGAACGAATGGCGGGCAATAGAACAATACTGTGAAGTAACACAGCGTGCATGGGGATCGATATACTTTAGCTTTGAACGAATGGCGGGAATAGAACAATACTGTGAAGTAACACAGCGTGCATGGGGATCGATATACTTTAGCTTTGAACGAATGGCGGGCAATAGAACAATACTGTGAAGTAACACAGCGTGCATGGGGATCGATATACTTTAGCTTTGAACGAATGGCGGGCAATAGAACAATACTGTGAAGCAACACAGCGTGCATGGGGATCGATATACTTTAGCTTTGAACGAATGGCGGCAATAGAACAATACTGTGAAGCAACACAGCGTGCATGGGGATCGATATACTTTAGCTTTGAACGAATGGCGGGCAATAGAACAATACTGTGAAGTAACACAGCGTGCATGGGGATCGATATACTTTAGCTTTGAACAAATGGCGGGCAATAGAACAATACTGTGAAGTAACACAGCGTGCATGGGGATCGATATACTTTAGCTTTGAACGAATGGCGGGCAATAGAACAATACTGTGAAGTAACACAGCGTGCATGGGGATCGATATACTTTAGCTTTGAACGAATGGCGGGCAATAGAACAATACTGTGAAGTAACACAGCGTGCATGGGGATCGATATACTTTAGCTTTGAACGAATGGCGGGCAATAGAACAATACTGTGAAGCAACACAGCGTGCATGGGGATCGATATACTTTAGCTTTGAACGAATGGCGGGCAATAGAACAATACTGTGAAGCAAACAGCGTGCATGGGGATCGATATACTTTAGCTTTGAACGAATGGCGGGCAATAGAACAATACTGTGAAGTAACACAGCGTGCATGGGGATCGATATACTTTAGCTTTGAACGAATGGCGGGCAATAGAACAATACTGTTGAAGCAACACAGCGTGCATGGGGATCGATATACTTTAGCTTTGAACGAATGGCGGGCAATAGAACAATACTGTGAAGCAACACAGCGTGCATGGGGATCGATATACTTTAGCTTTGAACGAATGGCGGGCAAATAGAAACAATACTGTGAAGTAAACACAGCGTGCATGGGGATCGATATACTTTAGCTTTGAACAAATGGCGGGCAATAGAACAATACTGTGAAGTAAACACAGCGTGCATGGGGATCGATATACTTTAGCTTTGAACGAATGGCGGGCAATAGAACAATACTGTGAAGTAACACAGCGTGCATGGGGATCGATATACTTTAGCTTTGAACGAATGGCGGGCAATAGAACAATACTGTGAAGTAACACAGCGTGCATGGGGATCGATATACTTTAGCTTTGAACGAATGGCGGGCATAGAACAATACTGTGAAGCAACACAGCGTGCATGGGGATCGATATTCTTTAGCTTTGAACGAATGGTCGGGCAATAGAACAATACTGTGAAGCAACACAGCGTGCATGGGGATCGATATACTTTAGCTTTGAACGAATGGCGGGCAATAGAACAATACTGTGAAGCAACACAGCGTGCATGGGGATCGATATACTTTAGCTTTGAACGAATGGCGGGCAATAGAACAATACTGTGAAGTAACACAGCGTGCATGGGGATCGATATACTTTAGCTTTGAACGAATGGCGAGCAATAGAACAATACTGTGAAGTAACACAAGCGTGCATGGGGGTCGATATACTTTAGCTTTGAACGAATGGCGGGCAATAGAACATACTGTGAAGTAACACAGCGTGCATGGGGATCGATATACTTTAGCTTTGAACGAATGGCGGGCAATAGAACAATACTGTGAAGTAACACAGCGTGCATGGGGATCGATATACTTTAGCTTTGAACGAATGGCGGGCAATAGAACAATACTGTGAAGTAACACAGCGTGCATGGGGATCGATATACTTTAGCTTTGAACGAATGGCGGGCAATAGAACAATACTGTGAAGTAACACAGGCGTGCATGGGGTCGATATACTTTAGCTTTGAACGAATGGCGGGCAATAGAAACAATACTGTGAAGCAACACAGCGTGCATGGCGATCGATATACTTTAGCTTTGAACGAATGGCGGGCAATAGAACAATACTGTGAAGCAACACAGCGTGCATGGGGATCCATATACTTTAGCTTTGAACGAATGGCGGGGCAATAGAACAATACTGTGAAAGTAACACAGCGTGCATGGGGATCCATATACTTTAGCTTTGAACGAATGGCGGGCAATAGAACAATACTGTGAAGTAACACAGCGTGCATGGGGATCGATATACTTTAGCTTTGAACGAATGGCGGGCAATAGAACAATACTGTGAAGTAACACAGCGTGCATGGGGATCGATATACTTTAGCTTTGAACGAATGGCGGGCAATAGAACAATACTGTGAAGTAACACAGCGTGCATGGGGATCGATATACTTTAGCTTTGAACGAATGGCGGGCAATAGAACAATACTGTGAAGTAACACAGCGTGCATGGGGATCGATATACTTTAGCTTTGAACGAATGGCGGGCAATAGAACAATACTGTGAAGTAACACAGCGTGCATGGGGATCGATATACTTTAGCTTTGAACGAATGGCGGGCAATAGAACAATACGGTGAAGTAACACAGCGTGCATGGGGATCGATATACTTTAGCTTTGAACGAATGGCGGGCAATAGAACAATACGGTGAAGTAACACAGCGTGCATGGGGATCGATATACTTTAGCTTTGAACGAATGACGAGCAATGGAGGATGGCAACTCGAATTCCAGAGCACTGTGCCCCATCCGGATTGTGGTTGTCATTGTCCGTGGCATGGTGAATGGATTTCACAGTGAATGAGTAGAGAAATACCAGGCCCATTCGGGAGAGCGCTTCCTTCCGTCAAGGTCAACGGATCCCGGATACGTTGTGTGATCCGGATTCGCATCACAGATCCGCACCAAATGTTAATGGCTCCGTCCTTGGTCCGCATTCCACCTGTCTGCCGCGTTCTTTTAGCATCGCTGTAAATAGTTTTAACGTGGTTTTTTTTTTTAAACATCATTGCAAATAGTGTTAACGGGTTCTCGCTGGAAGGATTCTGTCTGTAATCCGTATCCGCTGTGACAGAATCTGACTGAAACTAATGGCTTCGTCTTTTCGCTATATTCCGTCTTTTCATCAAGTTTTGTTAAAATCGGTGAGATTATTGTTGTTGTTGTTGTTGTTGTTGCTAATGGACAGACAAATCCTCAAACAAGAGAAGCAGGTGGAAACGCAACCTAGGCGGAGTTAATAAATATTGTGAAAAAAAGAAAATGGCGTGATGGTTTTTGGTGAGGTTTGGTTGGAACGTTGTGGAAACGTTTGTCTCCCTCCCCTCAGTGCCATGTCTGCTACATGCAGGTCGCTCGTGTCAAGTTGACAACTGCCCCAACAGGGGTGCAGTGGTTAGCGTCGCTGTCTGCATGGCTGAGAGGTCGTGGTTTCGAGTCCCGCCAGAAGCAGTTATTTATGGGATTCGGGGGGATCAGGGTCTGCCACTGCCTAGAGCTGGGAGTGCGGAGGACTCAGATCGAAAGACTGGAACCCCGCAGCGGAGTGTCTTCCCCTTGATGAGTGGGTTTGTGAGAGTGCTGCTCAAACTTCCTGACCAACCCTGCATATGCCTGTATCTCTCGGGTCTGGTGGACCGTCCCCTTGATGAGTGGGTCTGTGAGAGTGCTGCTCAAACTTCCTGACCAACCCTGCATATGCCTGTATCTCTCGGGTCTGGCGGACCGCAGGGTTATTATTGTGAAATGACGCGAAGAGTCGAGCCCTGTCATAAAGCATCAGACAAAAAGAGGAGCTTCATAGCGTGATGTATCCTTCTCCTCGTTGATCATGGTCAAGTGAAAGACGGTCAGACTCTGCTGTCAGGCGTGCCCCGCTCTTGTGGTGCCTTCAGGTGGACTTTCTCTCACACACTGTTGGCGGTGAAGAGTCTGCCTCCATGTCAGGGTAGCCTGCAGGGTTTGGACTTTCCCGCACCACTGTTGGCGGTGAAGAGTCTGCCCCCCAATGTCAGGGCTTTGCCTTCGGGGTGGACTTTCTATACAATTGTTGCTGGTGAAGAAGTCTGCCTCCAATGTCGGGTGCATCGAGGTGGCCTTTCTTCCACACTGTTGGCGGTGGAAGATCTGCACAACAGTGACAGGGTCGGCAGGCCTGGAGATGGTCAGGAACAGACATCCCAACTCCCCGGCGATCTCACAAGTACAGGGCAGTGTTCTCCTCAGATGGGAGGTCGAGGGGCTGGGGGTAGGAGTTGGGGGCTAGATGCTAAGATGGGTGATCGGGCGTGATGCTGCAAGACCGCTGTGAACAATCGCCCTGTGTTGTCAGAATGACTGCATGAACGACGCTGTAAGGGGCGCATTCGAAGAGCGGTGTGATGTGCTCTATGGCTGGCGGGAGTGTCATGATGCGCGACCGTGTGGGTGCATCAGCAAGACGCGTTGTGATGTGGCTGCATGATGGCTGCAAGACGCGGTGTGATGTGGCTGCATGATGGCTGCAAGACGCGGTGTGATGTGGCTGCATGATGGCTGCAAGACGCGGTTGTGATGTGGCTGCATGATGGCTGCAAGACCGGTGTGCTGTGGCTGCATGATGGCTGCAAGACGCGTTGTGATGTGGCTGCATGATGGCTGCAAGACGCGGTTGTGATGTGGCTGCATGATGGCTGCAAGACGCGGTGTGATGTGGCTGCATGATGGCTGCAAGACGCGCTGTGATGTGGCTGCATGATGGCTGCAAGACGCGGTGTGATGTGGCTGCATGATGGCTGCAAGACGCGGTGTGATGTGGCTGCATGATGGCTGCAAGACGCGTTGTGATGTGGCTGCATGATGGCTGCAAGACTCGGTGTGATGTGGCTGCATGAGCGGGCGTGGAGGAGCGGCGCGTGAGAGTGAGGCCTTTCAGCCGGGGGCACGGGGGTGGGGGGGGGGGGGGGAGGGAAGGGTAAGCAGTGTGGAACTGCTCCAGGGGCAAGGCTGAGAGGCCTGGATGGAGCTGTGGTGCTGTGATCTCTCTGGTCCTCCGGTTGGGGAGGTTGGAAAACTGGAAGGGGCCGGGACTTTAGACTTTGACATTTCTCCTGGTGCAGTTTTGATGAGAACACAGTACTTTCGGAGCAGAGAGAGAGAGAGAGAGAGAGTGTGAGTGTGTGTGTATGTGTATGTGTCTGTGTTGTTGTGAACCTCTTAGAGTGGCATATATTGGTCTTTTCCTTCTATATATTTTTTCCTATGAAGAGTGGCATATATTGGTCTTTTCCTTTTCATGTCATATTTTTTTTTTCCTATGAAGAGTGGCATATATTGGTCTTTTCCTTCTATTTCCATGAAGAGTGGCATATATTGGTCTTTTCCTTCTATTCCCATGAAGAGTGGCACATATTGGTCTTTTCCTTCTATTTCCCATGAAATTCAAGCAAGAATGGCATGGTCGGGTACCTGCTTGGGGGGTTCTCATTGCTGATGTATTCTCTATGTAGTAACTAAACAAAAACGAAAACAAACAAACAAACAGAAATGAAGTTGAAGATATTGGCCATTGTGGCCGACATTAAGGACACGCGAGTCTTGTCTGTCTTGTGCTGTGGTTGTGGAAATCTGGAATCAGAAAAGCCGATCATGCAGTTGTGTCGTCCAGAACGACTGTGTCGATGTCGACTTTCAAAGGAGTCACACAGGTTTCTTCCGTATCGGCTCCCACTGATGCGGCCACAACATGCGACAATGTGCCAGACGTAGACCTTCACTCCAGAAGCAAACATGTTGACTTTAGCTTTTGTCAGCCCCTACCGGGAGGGTAGAGCAAAAATGGGCGGAATGGGAGTGGGGGGGGGGGGGGGGGGGGGGGGGGAGGGGAAAGAATAGAACTTTCAGGTGTACGCGTGTGCGTGTGTGTGTGTGTCTGTGTGTGGTGGTGGTGGTGGTGGTGGTGGTGGTGGTGTGTGTGTGTGTTGTGTGTGTGTGTGTGTGTGTGTGTGTGTGTGCACAGTGATGTTTTTCATGATTTCTTTTTTTGTAAACTGAGGGTGAGTATTCATGCGGATGGATCCCCCCGCCCCTTCCCCACTAAATACCCCCAGCCCCCCCCCCCCCCCTTCCCTAAATAGTCAAGCTTTCTCTCCCATAATATTTGCCTGTACTTGAAGTCTTACGGTATGAACTGTCGTCTGTACGTACATATGTATGTATACGTTGACAGTCGTTTTCATTTCCATGGCAATACTGTTTTCCACGTACGCGATAGACAGCTTTGAAAGGCTCTGTATGGCTGGCAGGTATAGAGAACCACGTGACCCTGGAGGCTTGTTTGAAGGATCTGTAAGTAAAAACTGATCGCGCGTGGGGTAATGTGATTGCAACAAACAAAACCAAATCGTTACTGCACTCTGCTGCATGGCGGTTTTTGTTTGTTTTCATCTGCCTTAAACGTACCAATGTTTAGACAGTTATGCGATAGATTGTTGGATACATTGTATATATTTTGCTCCTATTCGAGTCGAGGCTTCTCTTTTCTTTCTCTTTTTTTATCTTTCTTTCTTCCTTTCTTTCCTTCCTCCTCCTCCTCCTCCTCCTCCTCCTCCTCCTTTTTTTCTTCTTCTTCTTCTTCTTCTTCTTCGTGGTCACAGTTTTCAAGCGGTTCCGTGTGGTTTCAGTGAAACTAGAACCGAAACACGTTCCAGGTTGACGACATGCCCAAGGATCAGTAAAATGGTTGGCAAACGTGCAGATGGCGTGTGGGATACCTAGACGTGTGGGTTACCTAGACGTGTGGGTTACCTAGACGTGTGGGATACCTAGACGTGTGGGATACCTAGACGTGTGGGTTACCTAGACGTGTGGGATACCTAGACGTGTGGGTTACCTAGACGTGTGGGTTACCTAGACGTGTGGGTTACCTAGACGTGTGGGATACCTAGACGTGTGGGATACCTAGACGTGTGGGATACCTAGACGTTTGCCTTCCTTGGACGCTCATCTTCGTCGTCCTCCTCATCATCATCATCGTCATCATCGTTGTCATCATCATCATCATCATCATTATCATCATCTTCTTTCTTCTTCTTCTTCTTCTTCTTTACAGCTGTTGCTATTATTGCGATCGTTATCCTCTCAGCTCTTTCCTGACTTTCTGTTTTACACACACTCGTCCCAGCGAGATGCAAAGAGGTCTTCTACGTCTCAGTAGCTGCAGAATTCGGTGAATCGCTAAGTCTGACGGGGGTCGGAATAGCTCAGATGGTAGAGCGCCGGACTCGTGATCCTGGGGTTGCGGGTTCGAATTTCGGTACAGGGGGGATTTTTCCCTTGGAGTTAACATTGGTTCTGACTCATTCCCCATATAGTCCTTCGAATGAGACTATAAACCGAGGTTCCGTGTGTGAACGCACGCACAACATCTTGCACACACGTAAAATCCCATCACCAACTTTCGGAAGAGAAGGCCAGTTTGGCCGTTGGTATGGATGACACGTTACACATAGCGTGCACCTTCCCCGAAGATGGAGTATAGCTGCCTTAATGGCGGGATAAAAAAAACCGGTCATAAACACAAAACCCCATTGCCTGTCTATACAGGCAGTGTCCGCAGGAGTATCAGCCTGCGTACGCAGAAAGAAAGAAAGAAAGTCTGACGTAGAAAATGGACAGGGAGGAATGCAGCACAAACTGAAAACAAGCCTCGTCTGTGACTTAGTTTCTTTCCGTTGAAAACACAAACAACACAGACACCCCCCCCCCCCCCCCCCCCCCCCCAATCTCTCCGACACAAACACGATGAAGGAGGTCTGTAGACCCACTGTCTAGTGCTGAAGGTCTCTATCGCCAGGACCAGAGGTCACGATGGAAATCTTTCCTCGTTTTCTACCGCCATCTGTGTTTCTTGTTCCCCCTGCGTCCTTAATAACTAGTCTGGTCCCCAGAACAATCGCCGTTGTCGCTCTCTCTCTCTTCTCTCTCTCTCTCTCTCTCTCTCTCTCTCTTCACAGCGTTCGTAAGAAGGACGTAGCGCATGTGGACGTTTCTGTGCTGTTTGGTTCAGGGTAATGGGGGGGGGGGGGGGGGGGGGGGGGGGGGGGGGGGACATGGTGGTTCCAGTTGTTGTCGAGCTTCTGCTTTTACTTTTTTTTTTTTTTTTTTTTAATGAGGATAGACGCTTTCGTGTTATGTATCAGTGTCTGCTAACGAGAGTACATAGAGAGTCATTATTCCTGGGTATTTACCACCGTATCAAACACAATTATGTAGCGAGGGCTTCGTCTTTTTTTTCTTTCTTTTCTTTTTCTTCTTTTTTTCTTCTTCTTCCCAGAATAATCAAGATGCGTCTAATACTCGCAAACAGCTTCACGATCTTTCACTGCACTGTCTCTTGTTGACTCTCTCTCTCTCTCTCTCACTCTCTCTCTCTCTCTCTCACTCTCCCTTTCTCTCTCTCTGTCCCCTTCCTCCCCCCCCCCCCCCAATCTTTCTCCTTTACCTCCCTTTCCGCCACATCTTTGTCTAGTAAGCCTGTCTTTGTCTCACCCTCTACTTCTCTGTTGTTTTTCGCCCCATGTCTCTGTCTCCCCGCCCCACCCCCTGCCTCACCACCTCCCCCCCCCCCAAGTCTCCTCCCCTCCTTCTCCTCCACCGCCACCCCCCCCCCCCCCCTTCCCTCCACCACACCCAGACAGGGTCGCGTTATCGGCAAGTACTCTCGCACGAGGCGGCGACCTTTGGTGATGGAAAAGAGAAGAGAAAAGGGTGGAAGTGTTCGGGGGGGGGGGGGGGGGGGGGGGGGGGGACTGGGGGGGGGGGGAAGGGGGGGGGTAGGGTAGGGGGGGGGGGGTAGCGGAGGCGTGAGTGGGTGTGCTAAGGGAGGGGGCGGTGGAAAGGAGTGGGGGGTGGGGGTGGGGGGTGGAGAAGGGGAGGAGGTGGTAGTTAGCGTGTTACTGTCTGCAGCGAGTGGCATTGGCAATGCATCTTGACGTCGCCGCCATGCCGCTGTCAATACGAATTAGTGCCACCCTCTCTCTCCGCTCCTCTGTCTGTCTGTCTGTCTGTCTCTGTCTCTGTCTCTCTCTGTCTCTCTGTGTCTCTCTGTCTCTCGTGTCTCTCTCTCTTCTCTCTCTCTCTTCTCTTCATCGCTTCCGTCTCTCTCTCTCATTCATCGCTTCCGACAGATCGATTCTTCATCTGTCCTGATATTCGTGTATCCTTTCTGTCTCTGTCTCTTTCTTCTCTCTCTCTCTCTCTGCTACTCTTCGTCTCTATGTTTCAC
>CM031625.1:49388785-49398785 GCA_018398815.1 Conus ventricosus
TGGGCGCACTCGTTGTGACCAGTGTGCGCACTCATCTGTTGTGACCAGCCTCATCGTGTACCAGTGTGCCACTCATCTGTTGTGACAGGAGCACACTCATCTGTTGTGACCAGTGGGCGCACTCATCTGTTGTGACCAAGGAGCACACTCATCTGTTGTGACCAGGGGGCGCACTCATCTGTTCTCACTCAGGCGACAGGCGTGCTGGTGTCGTCGGGAAAACCGCCCAGCCATCCGACACCGAGTCAGTGGGCCGATGAACCCAGAGCCCGACACCAGGCCGCGTTCAACTTGCCCGAGAACAGCGAACACGACGAACTGCGAACACGACGAACAGCGAACACAACGAACTGCGAACACGACGAACAGCGAACACGACGAACAGCGAACACAACGAACTGCGAACACGACGAACAGCGAACACAACGAACTGCGAACACGACGAACTGCGAACACGAAGAACAGCAAACACGACGAACAGCCGAACACGACGAACAGCAAACACGACGAAGAGCGAGCACGACGTTGGCAGCCGCACAGGTCCGGAGAAAGCATTTGGAACACTAATGAAACTCCACAAAATGGCGGGGGACAGTGAAGCTCTGCTTGTCGAGATCAATCTGGAACGAAAGAAAAGACGGCACTTTGAAGCGGCAGCGCTATATCTGGGTTGACACTGAAAATCCTTTCACTAGCAAACCAGCCGGCCCCGT
Organism: Conus ventricosus; assembly: GCA_018398815.1. Classification (NCBI taxonomy): domain Eukaryota; kingdom Metazoa; phylum Mollusca; class Gastropoda; order Neogastropoda; family Conidae; genus Conus; species Conus ventricosus. Next base: position 49,389,499 of record CM031625.1, read on the forward strand.
ATGTTTTGAGGTCAAAATTGGGAGGTTGGAATTTGAACAGTTCTCACCTCGTTTAAAAAAAAAAAATCTGTTTTATGAAAAAGGTATTCTAGCCGCTTTTTCAGCTAAAGGTCATGATTGTAAACTGTCAATCTATAACATTATCATCACGTTCAGTGGCGGTTATACAATAAAGCGGCTTGAAATGTCAGTGTGCGCTTCTGCATGTGCGTACATGGATTTTGGTTTTTTTTTGTTTTGTTAGTTTTTGTTTTTCATTTTGTTTTTTTAAATTTGCTGCATTGAATCCAATATTTTTTTGATTGCCGCACTAAGATCAGTACTCGTCCTGACTCACTCCCATCCGTGCATAACTATCAACTACTTTAGCGTCTTAGGCTTCTTATTCGTATCTCCAGCCACCTTTTCCTGTATGTTCCACCAATGTGTCTGATAAATCTGGTTTTGTGGGGGTATATCCCCATGCAGAAAGCGAGCAACGCAAAACCCAGATGTTCCAAGGGAACCTTCCAAGTCCGGTTGGCCACAGTCTTCAGGCGACATGGGGAGAGGTGAACAGTCCGGTTGGCCACAGTCTTCAGGCGACATGGGAGAGGTGAACAGTCCGTTGGCCACAGTCTTCAGGCGACATGGGGAGAGGTGAACAGTCCGGTTGGCCACAGTCTTCAGGCGACATGGGGAGAGGTGAACAGCCAACAACAAACAAGGAAGGAAACGTTTGCTCCCATGGTCAAACAGTTACAGGCACGTCACTCCAAACCGATGCTGTTTGCGGCACCCGTTCGCCTTTCGTATATGCAGACAGAAGACATACAGAGCACTGAAGGAAATGGCCCCAAAACTGAAAGTTCTAAGCATCCAAGCATTTGTAAGTTTCCACGTGAAGTGGCGCCACAAGGGGCATTGGTTTGGAATCACATGCACGTTTTCCTTTTCATTTATTTATTTATTTTATTTTATTTATTTTTTGCGCCAAAGGAGCGAAAAGTGCTATTATTGTTTACCGTACATCAAACTTATCAACTAAGATATCAACGAACAAACAAGCGGCTCTGTCGGAATGTTCGTAGCATTTGTCCTTAGCTATGACAACAAACAACGGACAGCAACCACAACAACAGCGACAACAAAGCAAAACCAACGTTGACGATGTCAGCAAGACGACACTGTTCATACCAGCCAGTGACAACGACATCAGTCCATTTTATTTCAACGAGGTCTGTTGACGCAACATAACGAACCTAATTTTAGCTATCGATTGATGTGGCAAGCGTTCTTCTGAGTTCACGAACATTGCTAACGTTGTCTACTGATGTGCGTTGCGAACGTTATTGTGTAGAGTTGCGAACGTTGTCATAACTCAGTATGTTGTTACATCAACAAACGTAGCGAACGCTATCGTTATTGACAAATGCAGTGAACGGTCGTGTTGCTACTGACGAACACAGGAAACGTTGCGGTGGTGTTGAATGTGGCCGCTTGCGGAAGATCGATGACTGCGGCGCTGCACCGGGCAAAGCCGATACGCTCTATTCTTTCTAGAAACTTCCTCGTTATGGGGCTTTCCATCTTGTCTGCCACTCCGGCTTTCTCTTTCCTTCTTCTTTCTCCTTGTGTTGTCTTTGATGTGATTTTTTTTTTTTCTGTATGAAAGGTCGACAAGTTAAATTTCTCCCCCAAAGCGGCTCCCTTCTTCTGGTATCTTTCATCTTGTTCGCCCAGTGTTGTTCAAGGTCTTTCTCTCTTTCTCTTTCTCTGCACAGCCTCTTATTCCTTCTTTTTTATGTTCTCGTTGTTGTGTTGTTTTCTTGGCAAAGAGTTGAAGGAGTTGAAATTCTTTCCAGAAGCTCCTTGTTGTCTGATACTTCAGATTGCCTGCCCGTGTTTTTTTCTCTGTGTTCCCTCCGTCTTCCTTCCCTCCTTGATGTTATTGATGTTTCGGCTTGTTTTGTTGCGTTGTCTTGGTCAGAGAGAGAGAGCTGCTTCTTTCCAGAAAGGTCTTTGTTGTGTGAAGTACCTTACGTCTGCCAAAAGATGCTCTTCTTGTCTGCTCTGCCCCTCCGCTTCCTCTACCCCTCCTGCTGTTTGTTCTCTTGATAGCTTTATCGAGATGAAGGTGACTGTTCGTTCATTCCACAAGCTCCGTCGGCTTTGGTCTTGTCTGCTTACTTCCAGTCCAGAGACTTTGGTTCTGTCTGCTGTACTTGGCTTTCCTCGGACCTTTCCTCCTCCCTTCTCTGACTCTTCTCCTCCTCCTTCTTCCTCCTTCCTCCTCTCTTCTTCCTCCACTCTTGCTCCTGCTCTTCCTCCTCCTCTTCCCTCTTCTTCTTCCTCCTCCTCTTCCTCCCTTCTTCTCTTCCCTCCTCCTCTCTTCTCCTCCACCTTCCTCCTTCTCTCCTCCTCCTCTCTCCTCCTCTTCTTCCTCCCCTCCTCTTCCTCCTCCTCCTTCCTCTCCTCCTCTTCCTCCTCCTCTTCTTCTCTCTCCACCTCCTCTTCCTCCTCTCCTCCTCCTCTTTCTCCTCCTCCTCTTCCTCCTCTCTCTTCCTCCTTCTCTTCTTCCTCTTCTCCTCACCTCCTCTTCTTCCTCCTCTTCTCCTCCTCTCTTCCTCCTCCCTCTTCCTCCTCTTCTCCTCTCCCTCTTCTTCCTTCACCTTCTCTTCCCTCCTCTTCTTCCTCCTCTTCCTCCTCCTCTTCCTCCTCCTCTTCCATCTTCTCTCTCTCTTCCTCCTCCTCTTCTTCCTCCACCTCTTCCTCCTTCTCTCCTCCTTCTCTTCTCCCTCCACCTCCTCTTTCCTCCTTTCCGCCTCCTCTTCCTTCTTCTTCCTTCACCTCCTCTTCTCCTTTTCTTCCTTCACTCTTCCTCTTCCTTCCTCCTCTTCCTCCTCATCTTCTTCCTCCTCCTCTTCCTGCTTCTTCTTCCTCCTCTCTTCCTCCTCCTCTCTCCTCATCTTCTTCTCCTCTTCTTCCTCCTCTTCTTCCTCCTCTCTTCTCCTTCACTTGCTGTTCTGCTGTTGTTTTTGTTTCAAGACACAATGTCAGACCAAATAATCTTGCCGGAGGCTTCCTAGCTGTGAGAACTTTGATCTTAGCAGCCGACCTTTGATCTTTTCCTTTTGGTCATCGGCGTGGTTTGGTGGACCCAGTGCCAGCAAGCTCAGTTCCGGGGACCACAGGATGTGGCCTGCACGGACCTGGTTTTTTTTCCGACCCTTTCCCCGTCCCCTGTTCCCCTCCTGTTCTGCTTCGGTTTGATCGTAGTGGTTAGTGTTCATTGTGCTGTTGCCAAAGCTGTTGTTACTTTGTGCGCAGATGCAGCTAAATAGGCAGGTTTTGTTTGTTTGTTTCTTTGGCTTTTTGTTTGTTTGTGGGGTCAGTTTCTGTCTCTTTGTCCTATCGGCAGGATAATTCAAAACAGTTGGATGGAACTTGTTCCAGATTTACAAGTTAAGAAGACAATAATGTTATTTGTAATCTTATTCTGTATTACCCCATAATCCCGATTAATCGACACTCAAGAGAGGTAACCCCCGTCACTCCCCATCGTCCGGCCAAAGAAAATCATCCTGGAACAGCTAAGTCACTTCTTCCTCATCTCTCTCGTGTTTGTTGGTCACGTTTGTTCGTTACGGCCTGTGAAAGACTTCAGGGTCGAAACGCGTTGCTTGTGTAATGTCACTAGCTGACTCCGTTCCGTTTGGTGGTGCTCCACTAACACTGTCTGAATCATTCGGAAGCTACAACATTACTGAACGCAAAGTTATTGAAGCTGGAGGTTTCAAGTAAAAATACCCGTTCTTGACAGGCCCGCGCACTTCAGCGCCAGAAATATTTCAAAGCTGTTTCTCTTTTAAGATATCCAGGGACAGAGTCACTCGTGCACTGTGCTTCGTCACTTTTCGATACTAGTGCATGGAATTAGATATCAGGGAAGTCCGTGTTTCTCTGATGATATCCAGGGAACAATGTTTCTCGTGCAGTGGTCCGTCACTTTTCGATACTAGTGCATGGAATTAGATATCAGGGAGGTCCGTGTTTCTCTGTAGATATCCAGGAAACAATGTCACTCGTGCAGTGATCCGTCACTGCTCGATACTAGTGCATGAAATCAGATGTCAGTGAAGTCCACCTGTGAAGAATTCGGTGCCCGTGTCTTCCCGTCTTCAACATTGCGGGCCATAGATGAAGAAGCGATGGATCGCATTTTCTTCAATAGGTTTTGATATGTTCCTGGTTTTAATATAGTTTTATTCCCGTTCCTGGTCCTCCTTCCTCAAAGGATTTGATAGTCCCTGTTGATTCTGTCATAGGTTTGATATGATTGCCAGTGGTTCTTCAAAGGTTTTGGCACTATTTCAGAGTATGAGTTTCTGCAATAGGTTTTATATGTTTTGATTTTTCCTGGTTCATTAATAAACGTTTCGTATGCTATAATTTTCCCACTACGTTCTAGTTCCGCCCCCCCCCCCCCACCACCCCCGGCTCCTCCTTCCTGCAAAGAAATATTGCCAACGTACCGCTGTATTGGTGGAGAGAGTGGATCGTCTCTGACTCAGAATTACGCCCGATGGTTCGCCCAAGGATGATTGGCACTGAAAGTAAGTAATGAGTGTTGTGGCAGAACTTTTTTTTTCTGACGTCAGGAAGACTAACGTTTTCTGTTTGTATCGATATAAATGTCGTTCTAAACAGACAAAACTTGAATCGGATACTAGTTTTTTTGTTATTCAACTTTGTCTTTTTGAAAGTCTAAATTTCTTGTCTCTTTCGTATACGTGTATATGAATGTATGTATCAGTCTGGGCGATTCGTCAGATTCTGTTAACCCTCTTGTGATTGGTGTGTGTGTGTGTGTGTGTGTGTGTGTGTGTGTGTGTGTGTGTGTGTGTGTGTGTGTGTTCCTGGCCTCCTTGTCAGAGATAGTCTTTTTAACCGTGCCTGTTAGCCGGTTTGTGTATATGTCAGCAATATGACGTAAAAACGACAGAACTGATTTGGATGAAACTCGGTAGATAGTTGAAATTTGCCCCACGGCCGAAGTAATCAAATTTTTGTGCGGATCTATGATGCGGATCAGGATCGGACGGTGGATCCAGGATCCGTTCTTCCGTGGCTGATGTCTGCGCTGCCCCCAATTCCCCTCTGTCTTTTTCTCCTTCGTTTTGGTTTTGTCTTGTTGATTTTATTCGCCTTCTGATCTTTATTCTTGGTTTCATGTTTCGATTTCTCCATTGTGCTTGTCCTTTTCTTTTTTTTCTCTTTCACCTCCTCCTTGTTTTATTCATTTATGTATTCATTTATTTTGTTTGTCTACTGGTTATTTTTTCTCCTGCTCCACCTCCCCTGCGATGTGGGTCTGTTTCTTCTTTCTTTTTCTTGGTGTTTTTTTTTCTGTCCTGTATTTTGTTGTCCTTTACCCCCCCCCCCCTTCCATCCACACGTCCTGTCCCTGCATCCCCCCCCCCCCCCCCCGGTAGACTTACCCCCCTTGTCTCATCCTATCGCCAGGGGTAGGTGGTGAAATTAACGTCTTGTTAGCCAGGGGCCAGGAACAGGTCTCCTGACTGAGGACAAGAGAGGGCTGGTGAACTCTGCACAAAGGTCAAACTGCCTTTCCAAGTCAGTGCTATATAGCTGGCAAAATTGGGAATCACAAATAAGAACAAGATTTACTTTTTTGAAATGAGATATTATATACATGTTATTATGTTGAAGGAATTGGGGTATCTTTTTGCTGGATTCCATCACACTGTGGGCATATCTGGTAATGAAACAGCAGATAAATCAGCTAGAGATGGTGCGTTAAGAAAAACACCTGAGAGTAATTTAGAACTTGATGTTCAAGAAATTGATTCGTTTTTAGAAAAATGCGTGAACAGTGAACACCTTCCAGAGAAGTATGAAATCTTATCATGTCCACGATATTTGTCATCTTTAATAATAAACAAGTGTCACCGATCGGCGGTACTAAATCAGCCGTCCATGTGTTTGGAGTAATGGTAGTTCAGAAATAGCGTGTGCGTGTGCATATGTGTATATGTGTGTGTGCGAGCGTGCGTGTGTAAGATTGGGGTTTTGGTTAAGGTGGAAGGTTAGGCTAGGTAGGGGCTGGGGAAATAAGACATACAATATTCTTGAATTCCAATCTTCACTTGTTGACGGGATGGAAGCGGGAGGTTGGTTTCGTTCCCGATTGTTACCCTTTTGTTACTTTGGTTCTACACCAGAGAAGGCGGGGCAGGATATCGGCTGTTGTTGGTGTTGTCAAGTCTGTGAGTTGTTGTGGTAAATTGTCGTGTTGTTGCACGAGCAACAACTAGTCCGTTGGTCGGGCGTGTCAGCTCTGCGGAGGGATACGCTGCTCTGACCAATCGTTGTTTTGTGTTGTGAGTAGAGTTCGCTTGATTCCGACCAGGCGGAATGCGTTGGGATAGCTTGACTTCGGTCCCTGGTGTTCGTCGGAGTGGACGTACTCCTTGTAGGTGCGGCGGCAGCGCCGTTAGTTTTTGAGGAGTGACTTCGAGTCATAGTTAGGGCCAGGTCCTCGTCGGGTTTGGGTGCCCTTGGCCTGTGCCAAGTCGGTGTCGTCTTTGTTGGCAGCCACTTCAGCCAGTTGCAGAACTGGTGTGGTTGAACGTCAGTTTGTCCAGTTGTGTCAGCAGGTATCCTGTTCCGTCCTGAGGCTGGGGCCAGACCACTGCAGTCTACTGCCGCGTGCCGGCAGGTGAGCGGCGGTTTCCCGTTGCCTGTTGCTTTCCCGGAGAGGGAGACCATCCAGGCCGTCTGCCGTCTGTGAGGCAGCTCTCCTCCTGCTACCGGGGTGCTTCCGGGAGTTCTCCAGCCACCTGTTACTTGTCCCTGGTCAGGCGTCCTGTGAGAGGGCGCTGCACCAGGCCTTCCCTCACCCTCAGTGTCCGGCGGGGCCTTCAGAGGAGGAGGCGTCGAGCCCTGGATCCGTCGAGAGGGCGTCTGGTGTGTGTGCGTTGGGTGTCGCGCTCATCACAGGGAGGAGTCAATCTGCGGGAAGCCACGGTCAGCGCCGGGGTGCAGAATCTTCCGGGGAGGTGTCAGCCTGTGAGGGGCCAAGTACAGCGCCGAGGACTGGAGCTCTCCGGGCCGGGATGGGTTGTCCCATGGTTGTGGTAGAAAGGGTGTAGCGTTAGGCAGTAGGGTTAAGGGTGTTAGCTACTGCCTCCTTTTGGGACGTAGTGGCCAGCACGGTGTAGGGTACTTGTCGTTGCCTCCCTTAGGGACGCAGTGATCGGTGCGGTAGTGGTCCCGGGTCAAAAGAGAAGGGTGGGTCCTGGGAAGAGGTGTGGGTGGTAGTAGTTTAGAGATTAGAGTCCCTTGGGTTGGTCCTTGTCTGAAGATCCACAGAACAAAGATGGGATGTGTGAAGACTCATCTGAATGAGCAGCAGCGCACTGCATCAGCAGATAAGACGTCGGAAGACCAAGGCCAGGATTTAAACCACAGTGCCAAGGACATCCACGCTGTTGGTTCGGATGAGGAATTTACACAGGCCCTCGATGCCAGGCGCCTGAAACTCAACCTGCCACGAGCAAACGAAACTGAAGATTGGGAGAAACTGGATGCAAAAATCGTCCAAAGACTCGATGCACTGATAGGGAAAAGCACCCTGGAACACAAACTAGCCACATATGGGGACATTGTGTATGCCACATGTAGAGACGCCTATGGAGTAAAACTACCCAAAGAGAAAACACCTCCAAAGAAATCCAGACGCCAAGAAAAGATGGACAAGATCAGAGTCCAAAAGAACAACCTCAAGAAGCAAATGAAGACCGCACTGCCAGCTGAAAAACAAGGCTTGGAAAACTGTGGAAGACCTGAAAGAAAAACACAGGGCCCTCAGCAAAGCGGAATCTGCGAGGAAGAGAAGAGCAAAAAGAAGAAGACACAAGAGCGCTTCTTCAGAGACCCCTTCCAGTTTGCCAGAACACTGTTTGAGCAGCCAAAATCTGGGACCCTAAGTGTGGACAAAGGAGTTCTTGAGCAGCATCTGAGGAAAACATAATCTGACTCACAGAGCAAAGCACCACTCGACATTCAAGATCTGGTGTGGCCAACCAACCCTGAGGAACAGTTCAATGGCAAGCCTCCAACGTTGGCGGAAATCAAGAAGGTGGTCGACAAAGCCAGAGCCAAATCATCACCAGGGCCAAACGGAATACCTTACCAGCTTTACAAGAAATGTCCCAAGGTGCTGGAGTGGCTCCACAGGCTGCTGCGATCGGCTTGGAGAAACCAGAAGATCAGCGGCCATGGATGACGGCAGATGGTGTGTACATCCCCAAAGAGCAAAACTCAAGTGACATCAGCCAGTTCAGGCCAATATCACTACTGAACGTCGAAGGAAAATCTTCTTCTCTGTCATGGCAGCAAGGCTGACCAAGTACCTGATGGAAAACAAGTACTTGGATGTGTCAGTCCAGAAAGGTGGCATCCCAGGCGTGGCTGGCTGTGTAGAACACGCCACAATGATCTGGGACGCAATCCAAAAAGCAAAAACAGAAAAGAGAGACCTGGACGTAGTGTGGCTCGATCTGGCAAACGCATATGGATCTGTGCCCCATGAGATGATACAGTTGGCTCTTGAGATGTACCATGTGCCAAAGAACATCCGCGACATGCTCAAGAAGTACTTCAATGGCTTCTCAATGCGGTTCTCTACCAAGGACTACACAACTGATTGGATCAACTTGGAAGTGGGCATTGCAATGGGCTGTGCAATTTCCCCGATACTGTTCGTGCTGGCAATGGAACTCATCTTGAAAGCAGCAACAAACAACGCGAGACAAACAGACCTTGGCGATGGATACAAGATGCCTCCTCTCAAGGCCTTCATGGATGACACTACAGTGATTTCATCCAGAGAAGACGAGACACGTCATGTGCTGGAGAGGCTGGACGACATAGTTGCCTCATCCAGAATGAAGTTCAAGCCAAAGAAATCACGGAGTCTCTCACTGAGGAAAGGAAAAGTGGCGGAATCTGTGGTCTTCAGTGTTGCCAACCAGGCCATTCCAACAGTCACAGAAGAACCAGTCAAGAGCCTTGGAAGATGGTATGATGATACGCTGAAAGACACACAAAGAGCAAAAGAAACCAAGCAGATGGCGGAAGAAGGCTTGGAGACCATTGACCAGTGTGGCTCCCTGGCAAATACAAGGTCTGGTGTCTGCAGTTCATGCTGATACCAAAGCTCCTATGGCCTCTGATGATATACGACATCTGCACCAGCACAGTGGAGGCAATGAAGCCAAAAT
>CM031625.1:49406285-49421285 GCA_018398815.1 Conus ventricosus
TTGCCAGCTAATATTAATTCCTTTTATAGGTCATCACAACGCCCACAACCCCATCCCTCTCTACATTTTTAAAGACAGAAATTTCAAATATCTTGTGAACGTGTCTCCAAATTTTCTGTTTGGGAAAGAACTGTAATTTTGTAAAGCTTTCTTTAAAACCTTTTTCTCTTCTGTGAGGATGTACTGTTTTTTCCCATACGGCGTTATTTCAATCTCTTCTACTATTGTCGTCCGGCATAAGAACTTACATGTAAAGGCCAGAGTTGAATGCTTTCTAAAACTTTTTTGGCGGCAAAAAAATGTAAAATGGGCTTATGAATTCAAATTTTATTTCCATTCTAAATATGGTTCTAAGTGCCATTTGCTGTCAGGTTTTCGAACTATTTTATATTCATACTGGCCAGCATTATTTGCTTCTACATTGCGTAGTTGTTCTATTTTTAGGAAACTTTTTGTTGTCGCTAACCCTTTTTGCGTTTATAATCACCATCTTTAGTGTACTCAAAACCATACAAAGCGCCTATCTCACCGTTCTGTTCAAAGTCTGTAACGTCTGCAAGGTCTTTTATTCTAAAGTTATACACCTCACAGGCGCTATGTAACTCCGATTCTTCTGGCCCACGCGACATTTTTTAGTACAACTTATTATTTTATTTCCAAAACAATGTGCAGGTTATACATTTTACGACTTTCCACGTTTTGTCTGTGATCTTTATTTTTAAAATGATCCGACCCCCCACAAACTAATCTTTTAAACTGTAAATTAGGGAATTGTATAATTTCATAATCGCAATATGCAGCTTTCCGATGGAAGAGCTCTTAAAACAGTTGAGGGCCTTCCCATAAATATAAGTTTTCTCAGTGCTTAGCTCGTCCAAATGAACATAGGGGTAATGAATGTTTTTCAAGATCGAGCGGATTTTTTCCCTCAAAAAGTAGTTTTGTCTGGTGAAAACAATAATCTTTTAGTGTCCTGACGTCAGCTTCAAAGCCAAACCCATTTTAGCTAGCCTCTTTATCAAAAAAGTAATTTGCTTCTTCAGGCTTGAATGTTAACATTGTTTTTAGATTTCATTGTTAAATTTGAGGAGTAATGTCTAAGTTACTCATTGCTTCTTTTAGTGAGCAAAACCCGTAATAACCATCAGGTATTGTTAACTGGCTAAATCGTTGCTTCCCCTTTCATATTTTTTAATCTTATTTTTCCCCCTTTGGGCTTCAGTTATATTAAACCATCAACTTTGTAGAATATTTCATGGAGCGGACCATTTTGGTTCTGCAATCGTTATCAATGCATGTTCTAAAGACGGAGGACGTCTTGAGTTGTTATTGTTACAAACATTTTTTTAAACAAAATAAAAATGAGTGCGTTCAAATATACTAAAGATGCAAAATATTCTGTTGGCCGCACTACAATCTTAAAAATATAGCAACGATACTCTTGACATTGCTGTGACCCAGACTGTCACTTTTCAAAAAAAGGTGATACTCCATTAAGCAGAAAATCTTAACCCCCCTATTAAAAAGACTACATCGCAAAAGTGTGGTTTAGTCATCCGATGCAGTTTTATCAGAACCAGTAAACTTTGCTGTGTTTTTGTGCAACAACTGGGTGTGGAGTATCGTATGCTAATCATTTAAATCATCTGATCCTTTGGTGAGGTCAGTGTATAGATTTAATTTTTATTAAAACCTTCAGACGTATTTTGACTGAACTGCGAGCGCCATTACCAAATGACAAAAGTTAATCCATTCAGCAACAGAATAGACATGAAGGCTTTTGAAAGAATCTATAACGAATTCAATATAATTGTTAAGACAGATTTTAGACAAAAGTCGGATCTTAATCATGGCTTAGGCACCCCTTATTATTGGGCGTGCACAGAAAGTTAACTATGACTGGAATCCTCCTTCAATCTTTCTTTCAGGCACAGGTGTTCACCTCGGGCCCATAGAGCAAGAGCATAAAACAGCATGGAAAACATTTATCTTAGACATATCTGAGGCTTAACTAAAGCGGGAAAATAGAACGAATAAACGACTCTTTTTGTACTTACTTTGTGGTGTTTGCTAGGTTCGCAAGCACAAGCGAGATCGAGCATAACTGTTTCTTCTACTGGCCTTGATGCACAAAAACAATACTTAGCAAATTTTTAGAGGACGCCATTAATTCACAGTTGATTTCCCTTCATATTAAAAGGTACCAAAATGTTTTACAATACGCAAGATCAAAAGTAACTTTGCTGTTGGCACTGGTTTATACTTGCTTGCCTTCTGACCTCAGACTCCAGGTAGGAAAAATTTAATAAACTACAAAAATTTGAAACTGTAGCAGGTAATGAACAGAAGGTTGGAAAAACGAATAAATTCTGAGCCAGTAATATTACAAACAATAAAAAAAACACCAAGAATAAGTCATCCATCCCGAGGTTCAAAGCCCAAAGAATGTTGAAGACGTGGACTTTGTTCCGATAAACCATGAATATGAAAAGACAGCACTTTTTTTTGGATTAACTGGCCTAGGATTACTTGTCTTTATCTTACTAAATAGTAACCCAACTATTAAGAAACTAATGCCCAAAAGTGCTCAGCCATAAAGCCAACTACTTGCTTGCAGTAGACAAAAAGCCAGCTAATAACCCCCCTTTAATATACCGGGCCAAAGAGTCTATAGCTTTCCCGGCTAATTTTTTTAATAAACTCGCAAGATGATCAAGCGTTTCTTTACCCATGATTTATCAGGCATGGCGATGGAGGCACTGAACTTTGCCCTCCACCACCGCCCGAAAATAGCCATCACCAACGTACTTATTGCAAATCCTAAGGCCGTTATAACGCTCGCAAATGTGACACCTTGCTTCTAAACAGTGTTCGTATTCGTTCTGCTAGCGTTGTGTCTTCATATAAAATTTTTCGATAGTTTCTCTTATTCATTCACTGATTTCGTAATAGGTCTCGGTTAGTAGTCAGGTTTCTAGTCTTGCTGATCTTTCTTGCTCAAGATTTTTTAGTCTTTGGGCTATTCTTTCTTTAATATCACGCCCAAAACAAATGCGGTCGTTAGTCTCAGCGAGTTTTTCTTTTTCTCATTTTATATGCTCATCTAGTTCCCCTTTAGTTTTGCTACTTTGTTTGTTAATTCGCCTTTGATGGTTTTTTAAAGTACGACAAGCCGATAATAATTCTCTCTCGTCCCATAGTATTTAATCTGCTTTCTTCTTCTTCAGTGGTTCTGCTACTGTATTTTTTACTTTGTCCACTGTTTGAATTAAATCTTCAGGTTTTGTGTTTTGCATTTGGTTATCTGTTGGGAGTTCTTTTTTGCATGTTTTTGAAGGGGAGCAACTGCTTTCCTCTTTAATTTTGGTTTTGGTTTAGGAATGTCAAGGCGATTTAGTTTCTTTTGCCTTAAGTTTTTGGTTAAGTGTACTCAAACCTACAAACTTTGAGTTTTTCGTTTATCTGTAAGCTGAAAACGTTTTCCTCGATGGCTTTAAAAACAAATGGTCCTAAATCTTAGTTCAAAATCATCAGGGGCTATAAATTGGGGAGGTTCTTGATTTAAAACTTTTATAAAATGATAGACCTTGGGTTCTGTTATTTAAAGCCACATGAGGCCATTGAGTGATGCTGTGTTAAAGGAGTCATTTCATCCATGTTATTTTCAGCATTAACGAATACCCATAATCTTCTTCACCACCAATTCCTGCCATGTTTTTAATAATTAACTTTTTATTTTGTTTTATAAAAATTTTCACAAGTATATATGGCTCGATTCTTGACCCGCATAGAAAGCTGAAAGAACCCTGGCGTGAAGGGAAATAAACGGAATATTACTGTTCCAAATAATCCATCTACTATTGATGCGGATCAAATCTTACTGTCAAATTTCCAGACCTAGGAGCGGATGTTTTGATTGTGCCAGGCTCTGCACGGCTTATTTTCAAAATAGAACTCGCTTCAACAACAGACCCAAAAAGAACGTTGTCCAGAATCTGGGGCGGGCAATCGTTAAGAAAATTTCTATAAACTTGGGGGGAAAGAAGTATTTTTCTTTACACAATGCAGCCCATATTTTAACCTATTCTGATCTATGGCAAAACCGCGAATTTGAAAGGGAAGATCTTGCCGGTTTCAAGGAATTGGTAATGAAGAAGCACTAAAACTTAGAATAGACGCGAAACTCGACTCAAATTATAAAAGCAGCAAAAAGGCTTTAGCTGTAAGTTATGCGTTTGGAAATCGCTTTTCCATTCCTTTAGATTTTGAGTTGTTAAAAGCGCAGCCCCATACCTTCAAGGGGCTTTAAAAGACAGATTGTCATACGAACTAACTTTTAATGACTAACAAACGTGTTACAGATCACAGACACCGAAGCAAAAGTACAGCAATTTCTGACATCTCGTTGAGTTTGATGTTGTTAACAACTCTAATTTAGCAAGGCTTTATTGAGAACAATATGAGTCACAATTTGTAATATATTACGAAAAGTGCGTCATCATTCAACATATCCTAAAGCCGGGCAGACGCTTATATGGAATTTTAATCTTAGTGTCGCAGCAAAATCGCTTAAAGGTTATTTTATTGCTGTGTGAAGATGAAGAAACATTCGCCAAGAAACAAGTGAAAGTTTTTTTTAATCCAAAAATAACGAAAGTACAATGTTCGATTGACGGCAGTCCTAACCAAATCTTGCTAGCGGACTTAGACCAATTATTCATTTTGGAAATAAAATGTTTGGGGGTTTTAGGGGTAGAAGTTTTAAAGCAGATTGGTCTAAAGATCTAATATTACAGTGTTTGGTTTGATTTTGATTTTTTTCATTCAATTTTAGGTTTATGGATTTTTGGACTAAGGTAACAGAGGATAATTTGTTGATGGGGATTGTGGGGGGAAGGTTAAAGGACGTAAACATTCAAATTTTAAAAGAAAAAAAGCGATAAACCACTTAATGTACATTTGTTTTTTTAATTGAGGGAAGCTGAATATTACAAAGAAAAGATTAAGATTTGTAGAATATTAATTATTTTTTCATTTTTAAAAAAGATGTCTGTTCAAGTTTATCCAAATGTGCTACAGGCAAGTCCCAAGAGAAGGATAGTAGAAACCCCCGGCATAAAAACTTTAGATTACAACATTAACAAATTTCTACAAAATAAGGAGGACCTTTCAAAATCAGCAAAACCAAACGAAGGGTTTTGCCTTTAATGCTGTTACCTATTAATCTGGGGCTTCAGCATAAGGCGCATCAGCAGGAACGAGTGTGGTCTCTTAGATCATAGGCACCGCAGCTTTGCCTTAGGCGGTTTGTATTTACTACGCCTGTGTTCATTTGCCTAGGTGCTGTAGCAAAAAAATAAAACTAACCCAAAGCAAAAGCCATGGTTCAACTATAACGCTAAACTTAGTTCCTTCAAGCTGATTAAAATAAGCACTAGCGACAAACATCACAATGAGAATTTTAACGTTTACGGCCGATTTGTGATACAAAGAAAATTTGATCTTCAAAAAGGCGAGAAAAGTTTTTCTCAAAGCCAGACCCGAGCAATAAAAAAGGAATGTTTAAAAAGTAAACGAAACATTAAACTCTGCCTAAACAGCTCACATTACAAGCCAAAGGGTGTTTATAATTTTGTTTATGAGTCAAGCGCAAAAAGACCAAACGTTATTTATTAATTATTTTTTTATTTAAATTTTAATATTTGAGTTAAAAAGAAAATCAGAATGGATAAGATATATGAAGGTCCAGACGAATTGTTTGAAGCCCAAAGCAAGAAGATTTATCAAGAGCACTGAATGATATTGATTTAGAAGTCATTGATCCAGCAAGCGTACGGGCAAGTGTTGTCTGCTATTTCTCAAGTTCCGGGTTTAAAATAACAATAGACCCCCCAGTTAAAGTAAAAGTTTGCTGTTTTAATCGACTATATAACAATAAATGAAGAAAACCTAGAAATTGGGGCTCGACTAAAAACAGACTATTCTTTCTCATAATGACTTAACACCCGGCTGGGGAGACCAGCTGCTTACACATTTTGATGTGGCCGCTGAAGAAGCCAAAATGAGAGGCTCTGGTTGGTCAGAGGGTGAAGTCTTAGAGATCAGATTAAAACAGTCTAAGTATGCACCGATTGTAGGCAGGTCTTACATTCCCCTACCTCCACATTTTGTTGCGAAAAAAGCAGTTCTAAACATAAAGAATTTCGACGACAACAAATGTTTTATGTGGTGTGTTCTCGCAAGGCTGCATCACGCCCGCAAAAACGCAGAGAGAGTGTCTAACTACACCTTACATAATGATCTTAACTTTAGTGGAATATCCTTTCCCGTTAGCGTGGATTCCATGAACAGTTGAAGAACAAAACAAACATAACTGTTTAATATCTCAATGGGAAAGAGGGAAAAAAATCTACACCCATTAAGTGTCAAAACAGTCCAACGATTGGCGGCCAGACAAAAATCATGTGGACATACTACTGATGTTTTCACCAGTGGGGAAACCAAAATTACACATTGATCAACAATGAGTAAAATTATTGCGGCAACTTCAAAGCCCTTACCATAAACAAGATTCTGCAAGAAATGTTTAACAAGGGTTCCATCTGTTCAAGCCGCGAGCGAACTAAGAAACATTGTATGGCCCTTGGACGTAATACAAAAATATTAACCGCCCCCACCGAACAAAGTAGTTTAAAGAACTGGAAACGAGCAAAATTCTCCAAACATGTTTTACGGGGCAACTTCGAGCGCTTATTGTTCCTTATTTAAGGGCCAGCGCCACAAAAACTTCGAAAACAGTCTAATGAGTAAAACAATCAGATTTGTTCATTTGCCTTCATTATTGTTAGTTATGGCACTCATTCAGCACCCGAATTATACAGAGGACCAATGCGGGCTAGAAGATTTTACCAGCGCATGCAGCAAATGCGTAATGATTGTTTAATAATCTGAATTTATCTGAAATCATATGACGCCTAAAGACCCCAAAAACAGTATGACCAGCCACACATTGTTTGGATTTGTGGTTTAGAACTCAGTGAAGAAGCCAATCCAAAAGTAAGAGACCAGATCACATTAGTGGAAAGTCAGAGGAGCAGCGCACAAAAACTGCAATCTTCAGCTAAAGTTTGAACCAAAAACATGGAAGCTGCCCGTATTCTTTCATAACTTGCGAGGTTACGCTCTCATCTTATAATGAAAGCAGTGGGCGATGCCTTCAGGGTGTCAAAGCATTGCACAGTCAAACAAAAAAAGTACATGTGTTTCACTTTTAAAAAACATGTCTTTTTATGACTCTATGCAACACATGATGGGTTCATTAGAGTCGCTGGCTATGTCCTTAAAGTCCTGCCCAATAACGGAAGAATATTTTGACCCAATCTCGTTAGAAGGGTGTTTACCCTTATGAATACTTTTAACAGTTGGGAAAGGTTTGACGAAGAATACACTTCCACCTAAAGGGCGCGTTCTTTTTCTAGTCTTAGAGGAAAGGAAATCAGTTTATTCTGATTACCAGCATGCCAAGATGCGTGGCAGAAGTTAGATTGTAAAACGATGGGAGACTATCATGATCATACTTGTTTGGGTGATACTTTTTTGTTGGCGGACGTCTTTGAAAATTATAGAAAGACCTGCATGAAACATTACAGTTTGGATCCTGCGCATTATATTTTTGCGCCCGGGATGAGCTGGGACGCTTTCTTAAAGTTTACTGGAGTACAGATTGATTTATTGTCTGGCCTACCAATGATTCAGATGATTGAAAAAGGATTGCGTGGGGGAATTAGTATGGCTCGCATCATTACTGTAAAGCAAACAACAAATACCTAGATGATTTTGATCCAAGTAAAAGGCCTAACTATCTCATGTATTTAGACGCAAACAATCTGTATGGATGGGCAATGGCGCAACCGCTTTTCCCTTAAAGCAACTTTAAAATGTACACAGAAAACAACCTGAAAAATATTCAAAAGGCATTAAAGTGGTTGGGCAGTTTGACGCCGGGTCAACAGCGTGGGGTACATTCTAGAAGTTGATTTAGAATATCCTCAGGAACTCCATGACCTGCATAATGACAAACCATTAGCAGCAGAAAGCCTAAAGATGGGAAAAACAGAACCGCCTAAACTTGTGCCCAATCTTCGGGGGAAAAAAAATTATGTCTGTCATTACAGACTTCGGGAATTTTATTTAAGACACGGTTTGAAGTTTTCAGCTGTTCATCGTATAATTGCTTTTGATCAAGACAGTTCATGAAACCATACATCATGAAGAACACTGATCTTAGAACTAAATCCACAGATGCTTCATAAAAAGACTTTTTCAAGCTGATGAACAGTTGTTTTTGGAAAGACTATGGAGAATTTCCCCACAAGCGCAAAGATGTTGATTGGTCACCAAAGAGAACGAAGCAATAAGCTGACTCAAAACCAAATTATCAGGGCTTTAGAAAATTTCATGATCAGCTTTTTGGTATAATGATGAAAAAAAAGAAAGTCAATTAGACAAAACCCGTATTTATTGGGTTTACTGTTTTTAGAATTATCAAAGTTTGATGTTTGAATTTCTTTTGAACTTTAACCCTATAATCCTTGTCCAGAGTACTTTACACAGATACAGACAGTTTGTTATAGATATCCCTACGAAAATCTATAAAGACATGGAATTTGAAGTAGCTAAAGGGCATGCGGGGTGGGACGACACATCCGATACCCTAAAAATTTCGCCTTTGCATTCAATTACTAACAAGAAGGTTTTAGGAAAGATGAAGGAAGAATTATCTGGAAAGGTGATCAAGGAGTATGTTGGGTTAAGGTCGAAAATGTACAGTATTTCGAGCCAGGAGAAAACCATTAAGAAAGCAAAAAGGGAATATCTCGCAGTGTTGTGCAGTCAAACATATCGCATGACAACTATAAAGAAGCATTGTTTGACAATAGGACTTTTCACCATGACAACGTAAAACTACGATCTAATCTACATGAGATCAACACAACGGTTGTAACAAAGAAGTCATTAGATAGAACAAACACAAAACGTGTGTTTGTTAATCCAGAGTTTTCATATGCATATGGACATTGGAGAACCGCATAAACAGGGGTTTACATTTTCCAATCATCTTTAAACGAAAGTTTAATTATAGCTTCATCCAATTCATCAAAATCTTTCTCATGTTTGCTTGATGTGCTTGAATTTTTTCTATTATTTCAAGATATCCTTTTTCCCAATTTGGGATTTTGAATTTTATGCGATCTAGATAGATAACCATGTATTTGATTAATCTCCGTAAATGTTTCCCTAATAGCAGAATTTTTTTCAAATAATTCCTGTATCAATTCTGCGGTCTCTTTCTTTATCATACCTGTTTCGTTCTGCGCTTCCTTCTGAGCTTCCATTTTAGACACAAATATATTTATGTAATTAAAATTAATTAAGCAACTGGAACTGTGTCTGGTGGGATTATCTGCAGTTCTTCCTTTACAAAAGATCTTTGAGAGCTGGTTGTTTTGTTGTGTCAGTTTCTCGTAAATAATACACGGGCGGATTCATTTTTACAATTCTTTTATTTCATATGGATCAACACTCCAAACTGGATCGGTTGCCCTGATGCGAGTGTCCCCTTCTGTTTCCCCCGGTAAATAAAGGTACCTTACTTTCAAGCCAAACGGTAATAGTTTGCTGGGTGTACTGGAGTCTTCAGCAACATTTATTGTTTTTCTTTTGATTGCTTGTACTGGTTTTAGCCCTTTAAATTCTTCATTATTCATTGTGCGCAAAACTGAGGGCAGTCTTCTAACCCATTCTGTGTTGCGAGAATTGTCAATCAGCTCTCTGTGATACTGGTAGGAGAAAAGTCTTTCAGCTAACTGTTTGTTAAAGTTTTCGACTAAAGCCTGTGATCTATGAACTCCTGGAATGCCTCTTTAATGGCAACTCTATGTTTTAACAATAATTGATTCACTTGGCCTTTAAATTCTTTTCCATCATCGACTTGAATCATGCGAGGATAAGTTAGCGGGCCTCGTTGGTATATCAGTTGTATAGCGACAGCAACAGCAGAGGCACTCTTTTGTGTTAATGGTTCTGCATCTTTGTATCTTGAAGCTATGTCAATGACTGTGAGTGCGTACTTAAATCTTTTTCGTCTAATCGTATCAGAGGGTAAATATAGAAGTCCATTTGATGGGTGTCGTTTGGAGTTGTATTGACAAAGTGTGGTCTCTGTATTCGTCTAGGCGCAGGTAAATAAATTTGCCAAATCGCTTGTTTAGATAACCATTCCTTTGCTGTTTGTTCACTGACTCCAGCTGCTTGGCTTAGCTTTTTAATTGCTGTTATTCCCTTCCAATATCCTTTTGGCGAATAATAAATTTTGTTCATTTTTTATTCAGCTGATATTATGCGCAACAAAATAGACAACAGTCATACCAACGACAATAAACGCGATTTCTTGCATCTTTTGTTTTCTGATGGATGATAAAAGTCACTGAATTTTGGTGGGGGCAATGTCTCGATTGGTTTGCCCGTTACAAGATAATATTCTTTTATTGCTTGATTAACATCTTAAATGTGTAAGCTGCATGTCCCTGTTTTTTCAGTGTATCGTTAATAAAATCTAACTGCTCAATTCTCTGCTTTTCATAGTGATCTTGTGCAGCAGCTAGTTGCCCACAGCTTTGTTATGTCTTTTTCTCTCGCCGTCATCCCGTAGTTTACTAAACGCGTAATTACTTCCGCTAAAAGCAAGCGCATTCACTACAGCGCCTCCTATCATCATTACGAGTGAAGCCATTTTTTATAAATGTATTTTTTTACATATTTATATTCTCTGGAATTATTCCTTGCTTAACTAGAAAATCTTTCGTAGCAAATGAAGCTGTAATAATAGCGATTAGCTTTGCTGAATCCTCAAAGTCTAGTTTGCCAAGATCTGCCGGTTTTATTTTTAACAGGCTTTTACCAAGCATTGAGTATCCTACACTTAGGCCTCCAATAACGGCAGAATGGTATACAAGGTTGCCAATAGTTTTTTCGGTGCTCATTTTAAAAAATAAAATAATTATAATTAATAAAAAACATGAACAGCGATGATCTGCTAGAGCTACAGAGCGGCCTACACTGTCTTGGACTTACAAATGAAGAAGTTGATGACCAAGCATTATGCCCAAAAAGGAAAGGTTGTATTCTTTGGCAGCATGTGGAAAAACAAAACAGTTCCTCGGAACTGAATTCAGCACAGAACAGATTCAACAGATGTCGCCACAAGACATTGTAAAGTATCATAACAGGTATGAAGCGCAGCTGGGGTCGAGAATGGTAAAAAGTGTAGGACAAACGGTTCTTAGTTTGTACACTAAACTAGTCAGTAGATTTGCTCCCATTGATTCTGAACAAGATCTTACGTATGATTTAACGCAAGATCCAGTTTTAACAAAGTCATTAGAGTCTCTAAGCTGTGATTTATATTACAGATTTGGAAACATTGTTATCGCCGTTAATCATGGATTAATTACTTTTAATCATATAGATTTTATTTCCCTTCAAAATGAACGAGTCGGAAAATCAGCAGAATCAGGAAACATTGAATCAGAAAACACTGAATCAGTAGAGATAGTGACGAGTGAAAAGCTAAAGCATCCTGGGCGTGTTGCAGCAGGAAAAGAGTAGCAGAGTTGAACAGACAAAGAAAATTAAAGTTACAATCACAGAATATAACTCATAATGAAAACATAACACCGCCAACGCCAACAGTTGATCCAATGCCAGCTCCAAAACAAGAGCAAGTTAATTCAAGGGCACCAAAGTCTTCATGGAATATTGAACTTAAAACTGTTGCCATTTTGGCGCCCTTGCTGCTGCTGGGGGCGGTTATTACGGTTATAAAATATATAACCAATGGCAACAAAAACAAAAGCAGTCAAAAAAATCTGAACCACTAAATACAGAAGAAGACAACAGCACGCCAGCACCGCCAATAACAAAAAATCATTTTGATCCATTTAAAATGCAATAATATTTAAGAACTTAAATTTAAATTTTTTTGATAAAAATAGATCATGGCGGATTATTATTTGTTTAAAATGATGGAGTCAATAAATAAAGACATGGAGTCTATAAAAGACATTTCCATAGACCAGAATTGTAATCAATGCGGTTGCTTAGGATGTAAGAACTTCATTAAGATCTATGCTGACCGATCTCACACCAAGGGCGTTAAGCAAGACATCCTCAGCGATGACGTTTTTTGAGGCGTTGTGTACTATATTAGGCATCTACTATTTAAGATAAAAACATAGATTGTATTTTTTGATAATTATAAGATAACTTGAATAAGAACTTAGTTGTACTTAAAGGACGACTTAATTACAATCTTGAGGTAACTTAATTAAGAACTTAATTAAGAACTTAATCAAGAACTTATTAAGAACTTGAAGTAACTTAATTAAAAACTTAATTAAGAACTTAATTAAGAACTTGAGATGACTTAAGTAAGAACTTAGAAGTGACTTGAGTGTGTGCATGCGTGGGGTGGGGTGGTAGGGTGGGTGGGGGTGTGCATGCGCGCACCTTTGATTATTATAAGAAACAGATGTTCAGAATATAATATAGTTTTTATCAGTAAAACAACAAAACAACAACAATAACAGCACACACGCACAAACATTAAAAAAATAGGGAAGTGCTTGCATAGGGAAATGTAAAAGGATTTTATGGTTTGCGGCTGTCAGTCTCTCTGTCAACTGAAGATTATTCAAAGAGGCCACCAAGTGCATTTATCAAAAGCTTGATTTTAAAAAACAAGACAGTTTGAATAAAGTACACTCTGTGGCCGCTTAAAAAAGCAGCCAAAAAAGTTGAAGCAGGACGTTGAAGCGAAGCAGTGAAGCCAGTAATCACAGCAATATATACAAAGTCATGAAGTGCTTGGTGGAAATTCAAGGCAGTCAACTCTAAACAAAACCGACCATTCATGCATGAGCGTTACTATATTTAGAGCCACGTCAGTGGTAGGCCTGCAGTGGTCTTACAGTCGCGCGCACTGTTGCTAAAGCAGTCAACTCTAAACACAAAACCGACCGTTTCATGCATGAGCGTTACTATATTTAGAGCCACGTCAGTGGTAGGCCTGCAGTGGTCTTACAGTCGCGCGCACTGTTGCTAAAACGCCACACAAACAAACATTGTATGACTAGGGCTGCAACAGTTGAGGTTCAGCCGGGATATTTGGAACTTTTGACCAGTTTTTCTGTATTCTACAATCTGTAGCATGTTTTCAATTTGCTTCAGTTTATTCATGATAAAATTGACTGGCAGACCAATATTGTAAAACTGAGGAAATGGTTGAAGTACTTTTGCAAGAGTACGTAGCTTGCGTACGTAAACATCTGAATATCCTGTTTTTTCTTATAACCATTGTGCCCACGTTTCTTTCATTCTCCTTCTTTTCTTTCTTTCTCCTGCCAGTTTTTTGCACAAAATCAGAAACCAACCAAACTGAATATGAAACATTATTGTTTGGGCGTTCTGTCTTTTTTAGATTTCTAATCCCTTTTTGCAGTTTTTCTATAATTTCATTTTCGCCCGCTGAGTGGTCAAAAAGAACAGAATCTAAAAAGGCTTTTCTTGATATGCCAGTACTGGTGTCAGCTTCATTTGCAACAAGATAATTGTGCAAATCTGTTGGAGATCAAGCTCCACCCTCTTTTTCTTTCTTCCTTGTTTTTCTTTGAATAAATCTTCCATCTTTCGTTTTGGCCTTTTTGGTAGTTTCATTGGGCCTACTGTTTTTGCCTTCTCAGCAATGTTTGCCATTTCTCATGAAATAGCCTGTTCTCTTCAAGTACTTCTTTTCTTCTTCGGTCCACAATTCTGTTGTGTTGGAGGTGGTAATGGAACATTGCAAGCTTGATCCATGTCAGGTAAAATTAAACTAGTTGCCTGCCTAGAATAATCTAACAATTCTTGATGAGCAGCCTGTGATTCAAGAAGTTCTCTATCTAATTCTGAAGAAATACTATCTTGAGACATTTGTGACATTTCGCCTTGTTAAATTAAACACTTTTCTCACTGAAAAGCACCACAGCACAGCACAGCCTTCCAGTGTAAAATGACAGACAGCTAAGGTCCAGCCAAAAACCAACCTTCTTGTGCGGCAGCCTGAGAAAGAATGACGAAAACCGGCCGGCTCTTGCTGACGTGGCGGCCTTGACGTGATAGTGTCACGTGGCAGTCTAGAACATTCGCTGATGCAATATGTTGCAAGTTAACCTAGCCGAGTGCGCCGCGAGCCTACTGGGCCCACGAGGTGTGTTTTATTGATTTTTTGGTCGCAGTTTGTAAACGGGCCGTGCGCTATGTGAACGAAGGCCTCTTGTCTGCGCCAGCCGTAAATTAAGCGATCAGGTTTCAGCCTCGTGTCAGCCTGTCTGTTATACAAAGTTTTGTAGGTAGAAATTAGTCAGAATAAGTGTGCGGATTTATGTCAAAAATATAACTTAGTTTTAAAAGACAAGCAAGTTTAGTAAATTAGTATTGAAAACGGATAATCCTACACAGTATGTTTGTTTGTAGATAATCGTTATTTTTTTGGTTACTTGTCAGAGAACTATAAAATGCCGCTTTTAGGTCACTTTCGCCCGAAAACTTGTTTGAGGGCGAAAGTGAGTTAGAAGCGGCATTTTATAGTTCTCTGCAGTATAATGGCAATACACGATACAGTACGGTACAGAACAATGAAGAACATTATTATGTCGTCACATGGCGATTGTCACATTATGTCGTCACATGGTGATTGTCACAGTATGTCGTCACATTGTGATTGTCATATTATATAGTTACATGGTGATTGTCACATTATGTCGTCACATGGTGATTGTCATATTATATAGTTACATGGTGATTGTCACATTATGTCGTCACATTGTGATTGTCACATTATATAGTAACATGGTGATTGTCATATTATGTAGTTACATGGTGATTGTCACATTATGTCATCAC
>CM031625.1:49428785-49433785 GCA_018398815.1 Conus ventricosus
CTGCAGTAGTAATAACACGAATAGTTGTAGCAGTGGCATTGGTGTAGTGTCAAAACTAGAAGTTGCAGCAACATTAGTGCTGGTAGCATAATTAGTATCATATCAGGAGCATTAGTAATCCAATAGAAATTGTGATGCAGCAACAGCATTAGTCCGCAGGAACAGCAGAGCATTAGTAATCCAATAGAAATTGTAATGCAGCAACAGCATTAGTCAGCAGGAAGCAGCAAAAGCATTAGAATCCAATAGAAATTGTAAGGGAGCAACAGCATTATCCGCAGAACAGCAGAGCATTTGTAATCCAATAGAAATTGTAAAAGCAGCAACAGCATTAGTCAGCAGGAACAGCAAGCATTAGTAATCCAATAAAATTGTAATGCAGCAACAGCATTAGTCCCCAGGAACAGCAGAGCATTAGTAATCCAATAGAAATTGTAATGCAGCAACAGCCTTAGTCCCCCAGGAACAGCAGTGGTGTCAGCGTCAACAAGAGCAGAGGGATGACAGTGCTTCATAGAGGAAAGATGAAAGAAAAGCTCTCATTTTTAAATTTCTATGCATCCAGACATAGATAGGTGCAATGCACGTGAGCATTATGTTCATATTCACGTGTTGCTGCCTGTATACCAACTGACATATGTACATGCGAACACATATTTCCATATTGAAAAACCTCGAGGCAAATTCTCCTCCCTTAACTCCCTGAGACTCACGGGACACCCCACTGGGAAAAACACTTCACCAGGTTCCTCCATTGTGTTCCAAATGTTGTTCCCCGTTTCCCTCTTTCCCTTTCTGTTCCCCTCCTTCAATAGTTCCCCAGTTCCCTAAAGGATTGTCTTTGCAAGACCATTGGATCTTGTAACATGGCCATTCCAACGTCATTTTCTTTTCCTGACTGATGTTCGTATTGCCTTATGTGCTGCCTGATGGTTTGGCACACTTGTTGACTGGTGATAGGATCAGTGTATCTTATGGCCATTTTTTTTCAGTGACTGGTGATAGGATCAGTGTATCTTATGTCCAGTTTTTTTTCAGTGACTGGTGATAGGATCAGTGTATCTTATGTCCAGGTTTTTTCAGTGACTGGTGATAGGATCAGTGTATCTTATGTCCAATTTTCCAGTGATGTTTAAATTCTGTAGCTTAGATTCTTCTCTCCAGAGCCACTTTGAGGGTTCCTGTCTGACATGCACCCAGGAAGATGAAAAAAATCAGTACGCACAGGCGCCTGATCGTATGTAAATCAGTACACACAGGCGCCTGATCGTATGTTTTGTGGAGATGTTGTTTTCCTTCCATACAGGGTTTTATCAGGATAATACTGTGGTTGCCTTTGGTGCCATTGAAAGGATTTCTGGTTTCAATCTCTCCCTGGTAATGATGGATCCCAGCCAAGTGAACTGTTGAGCAGTTAACTTCTGACCATGGACAGTTATATCAGTACCATTGTTGGTGTTGTAGCTGGCCATCAGTTCCGTCTTCTCAGGGCTGATTTCAGTGCCATATCTGGTTAATGTTTCATCCTGTCATTAACAAGGTTGTCGAGGTCTCGTTCTCTGTCTGTCAGACCATCAATGTCCTTTGCAAATTGAAGGTTTGTGATTGTACATTCACTGGTGACTGTGCGAGCATGATCTTCACGGGCATCAGTCATAATGCATCCCAGTTGAAAAGGGAAAAGCTGAAAATGTTGAAAAGTGAGGGAGATAGCAGCCCAGATGAACTCCATCTGATGTATGTAACAAGTCTTCCTGATGTTTAATAACTTCATTGTGACCCATAGCACCTCCTGCCAAACCCTACTGAAAGCCTTATTGGAGTTGATGAAGACATGGTAGGACTCCCTCTGGTGCTGGAGGGTTTTTTTGCATAGGGTACAGAGCTTCAAGAGCTGTTCAATGATTCCTCTGCCATTGTGGAATGCAGCAGTCTGTTCTTCAGCAATACTGGCATCTGCTTGCAGTTGCAGTCAATTCAGAATGATTTTGTGCTTGGTCTGGCTAATCAAGTTTATAGTGTGGCAGTTCTGGAAGTGTTGGGGATTTCCTCTCCTGTGAAGGGTGACTGTTCGTGATTGAATCCATGGTGTGGATCACTTCCCAGTGTGCCAGACTGTGTTGCAGATGGCAGTCAGTGTTGCAGATGGCAGTCAGTGTTGCAGATGGCAGTTAGGATGTTAGTTCATGCCTCTCCAGCACGTTACAAGAGTTCTGCAGAGATGCTGCTGATGCTTGCAGTCTTTCATTTCTCTTCGACTATGACTTCTTCAAGGGATAATGGACAGTCATGACTTCTTCAAGGGATAATGGACAGTCATGACTTCTTCAAGGGATAATGGACAGTCATGACTTCTTCAAGGGATAATGGACAGTCATCCTCTATGACTTCTTCGAGGGATAATGGACAGTCATCCTCTATGACTTCGTCAAGGGATAATGGACAGTCATCCTCTATGACTTCTTCGAGGGATAATGGACAGTCATCCTCTATGACTTCGTCAAGGGATAATGGACAGTCATCCTCTATGACTTCTTCAAGGGATAATGGACAGTCATCCTCATTTAGCACATTTTGGATCTCTTGTGCCATATTAGTTGTATAGAGTTTAGTGCAAGAGTCAGTCCACATTCAATGATGTCCTCTTCCTGTGAGAGACCATTGCTGCCTTGGTGCTATAATGGTGCTAACTCGACTTTACGTTTGTTTGGTCAAGTCCTTAGAGCTTTTGTTGTCTATGTCTTTCTTTTCAATGTCCTCGCACTGTTCTTCAGTCCAGTTTTACTTTGTATTCTTCGTTTCTTCCTTGACTGTCCTTGTTACAGCACTGTCTTTATCCCTCTCAGT
This sequence comes from Conus ventricosus, assembly GCA_018398815.1. Classification (NCBI taxonomy): domain Eukaryota; kingdom Metazoa; phylum Mollusca; class Gastropoda; order Neogastropoda; family Conidae; genus Conus; species Conus ventricosus. Next base: position 49,431,633 of record CM031625.1, read on the forward strand.
CTTCTTCAGCGGTTTAAGGACCTTCTAGAGTCATACATCTCCTGGATCCATGGCTATGATTTCTTCTGCCCATTCCAGAGGACCTAGGTTGCTGTCTCAGTCATCACACTGGTCTTAAATTGTTTATGAAGGCTTCAAGGTGAAGGCTTCAAGGTCTTGTAAGAGAAAAACTGGGCGACATTTTCTGGACATTGTTCAGTGATGTCAGGATCTTTCAGGTTGTCAAGATTGAATTTGAGACTGGTTTTTCACTCTCCTCTTGTTCTTCAAACGAAGTTTGAGCTTCATCATGACAAGATCATGGTCACTACTAACATCAGCTTCTGGAAATACCTGTATATCTTCTGTCACTGGTTTTTTTTCTCAGTATTGGTATAATTTTCTGATGCAAGAGAACAATCATCTTTGATAACGAAGTGACCTAGCAATAGGTGTACATGACCCAGATATTGTTTAATGGGCCATTATGGTTCAATGGACCTGACACAGTGTTCAATTGACTGACAAATTTATTTAATCCACACAAACTGAGGGTGATTAAGTTTGATGGGAGATGGAAAATGTTTTGTGAGATGTGATTAATGAAAGACCTTCAAGTTGTTACTGCTCTCCATTTTAGTTCTCAGTGCTAGAGGGAATAGAGGTGAAGAGTGTGGGAGAGGGGGATGGGAAGAGAGTAAGAGAGAGAGAGGATGGTATGCCAGAGGCATATGCACATATACATGAGCACAAGACATGACTACAATGTGGGATTGATCGGTAGGTGATGTATCACATATACATGAGCACAAGACATGACTACAATGTGGGATTGATCGGTAGGTGATGTATCACATATACATGAGCACAAGACATGACTACAATGTGGGATTGATCGGTAGGTGATGTATCACATATACATGAGCACAAGACATGACTACAATGTGGGATTGATCGCTAGGTGATGTATCTGCTTTTTCTCATTTTCGAGCACCAATTCTCTGCTTTTTTTTTTCATTCCCACTTTTCTTCGTTCATTTGTTCACCTCAAGCAGGGAGAGGGGAATCTTGGCTGTATTCCGTGCACATCATGGTCTCTGCACATCATGGTCTCTGCACATCATGGTCTCTGCACATCATGGTCTCTGCACATCATGGTCTCACGGGTTTGCAAGTGTGATAGAGCGTACATGGTGTGTGTTCACACAATGACGTCTCTTTGATGAAACTGAGAATATGTTATTGCATACAAGCACATAGTTTCATGAGAATTCATGAGTTTTTGTTTTGTTGTGTGTGTGCGTGTGTGTGTGTGTGTGTGTGTGTGTGTGTGTGTGTGTGTGTGTGTGAGAGAGAGAGAGAGAGAGAGAGAGAGAGAGAGAGAGAGAGAGAGAGGATGTGTAGATGTGTGCGTTGTTTCAGGCTAAGAAAGATGACCTCTTGCAGATGTTTTTGTTTTGTTTTTCTTTTCAGTTACCTTTCGTACATGCTTGCGTTGCATTTCTTTTCAGTCCTCAAGCGCGAGGCAGCAGACATCGCCCGCAACTCGCCAAGGAAGGCCACCAATGGCAAGACAGGGGAGGCGGCTGTGCTCCGCGCCGATTGGTCGGTGGGCGGGGCCACAGAGAAGAAGGAGAGCGCCGGCCGCCGCAATTGGCAGCTGGAGGAGGCGATTGACGCGCCCCCCGAGACGGTGGTGGCCGTCTATAGGTCCTCAGTCCCCGCCTCTGCGCGTGCGTCACTCAAGGCCCTGCCTCCTACAGAGTCGGCCAATAGTTTCAACTCCAATGGCGCCGTGCTCAACGGCGGGTCCCAGAAGGCGCCGGCGACGGCACAGGAGATTGAAATGCAAATGGTGAGGGAATTTGCTTGTTGGTTTAGTTTGTTGTCACTGATTTAGTTGCAGGAGTTTGTTCACACTCCCACCCCCTCCTTTCCTCTCTCTCTCTCTCTCTCTCTCTCTCCTCTCTCTCTCTCTCTCTCTCTCTCTCTCTCTCTCTCTCTCTCTCTCACACACACACCACACGCACACATACACAGCATGTGAACATACACTCAAAATCTATGTCTTTCTGTTTGTCTGTCTGCCTGTCTGTCTCACACACACACACACACACACACACACACAGCATGTGCACTTACACTCAGAATCTCTGTCTGTTTGTCTGTCTGTC
>CM031625.1:49438785-49443785 GCA_018398815.1 Conus ventricosus
CCATGGTGCCCGCTGTGGTGTAACACACACAGGGCTGTCTCTCTGTCCAGGGTGCCCGCTGTGGTGTAACACACACAGGGCTGTCTGTCCAGGGTGCCCGCTGTGGTGTAACACACACAGGGCTGTCTGTCCATGGTGCCCGCGTGGTGTAACACACACAGGGCTGTCTGTCTGTCCAGGGTGCCCGCTGGTGTAACACACACAGGGCTGTCTGTCTGTCCAGGGTGCCCGCTGTGGTGTAACACACACAGGGCTGTCTGTCTGTCCATGGTGCCCGCTGTGGTGTAACACACACAGGGCTGTCTGTCTGTCCATGGTGCCCGCTGTGGTGTAACACACACAGGGCTGTCTGTCTGTCCAGGGTGCCCGCTGTGGTGTAACACACACAGGGCTGTCTGTCTGTCCAGGGTGCCCGCTGTGGTGTAACACACACAGGGCTGTCTGTCTGTCCAGGGTGCCCGCTGTGGTGTAACACACACAGGGCTGTCTGTCCAGGGTGCCCGCTGTGGTGTAACACACACAGGGCTGTCTGTCTGTCCATGGTGCCCGCTGTGGTGTAACACACACAGGGCTGTCTGTCCATGTGCCTTCTGTGGTGTAACACACACAGGGCTGTCTGTCTGTCCAGGGTGCCCGCTGTGGTGTAACACACACAGGGCTGTCTGTCTGTCTGTCCAGGGTGCCCGCTGTGGTGTAACACACACAGGGTTGTCTGTCTGTCTGTCCAGGGTGCCCGCTGTGGTGTAACACACACAGGGCTGTCTGTCTGTCTGTCCAGGGTGCCCGCTGTGGGTAACACACACAGGGCTGTCTGTCTGTCCAGGGTGCCCGCTGTGGTGTAACACACACATGGCTGTCTGTCCATGGTGCCCGCTGTGGTGTAACACACACGGGGCTGTCTCTCTGTCCAGGGTGCCCGCTGTGGTGTAACACACACAGGGCTGTCTGTCCAGGGTGCCCGCTGTGGTGTAACACACACAGGGCTGTCTGTCCATGGTGCCCGCTGTGGTGTAACACACACAGGGCTGTCTGTCTGTCCAGGTGCCCGCTGTGGTAACACACACGGGGCTGTCTGTCTGTCCAGGTGCCCGCTGTGGTGTAACACACACAGGGCAGTCGTCTGTCCATGGTGCCCGCTGGGGTGTAACACACACAGGGCTGTCTGTCTGTCCATGGTGCCCGCTGTGGTGTAACACACACAGGGCTGTCTGTCTGTCCAGGGTGCCCGCTGTGGTGTAACACACACAGGGCTGTCTGTCTGTCCAGGGTGCCCGCTGTGGTGTAACACACACAGGGCTGTCTGTCTGTCCAGGGTGCCCGCTGTGGTGTAACACACACAGGGCTGTCTGTCTGTCCAGGGTAACCGCTGTGGTGTAACACACACAGGGCTGTCTGTCTGTCCATGGTGCCCGCTGTGGTGTAACACACACAGGGCTGTCTGTCCAGGGTGCCCGCTGTGGTGTAACACACACAGGGCTGTCTGTCTGTCCAGGGTAACCGCTGTGGTGTAACACACACAGGGCTGTCTATCCAGGGTGCCCGCTGTGGTGTAACACACACAGGGCTGTCTGTCTGTCCATGGTGCCCGCTGTGGTGTAACACACACAGGGCTGTCTGTCCAGAGAGAGAGGCGGGTTAGGGGTGAGGTGTTTTGTGTGCACGGGTCGGGAATAACGGCACCGGAAAAAAACGGCACCGGAAAAAATGGCACCGGGAAAATAAGGCACCTGGAATAAATGGCACCCGGAATAAATGGCACCCGGTAATAGGGCCTAATGGTGTGACACACACGCACACACAAACACACACAAGTCACACAAGAGGGTGAACAGCGGACAAAACAACCTATGTGAGGCGTGGAATCACAGGATTGAACAGTTATGCGTGTGCAGCACCCATCTATATGGAAGCTGATCTGGTGGCTGAAGCGAGATGCTGCACTTTCCAGCACCCACATCCTCAGCAATTCACGCGGAGATCCTCCACGCAGACGCATCAAACGCGTCTACTGTCGACTACAGGCGCGTCATGGGCAACTCTGTTGTGATCGACAGGATGGATCCAAGTCTGTGGAAGAATTTCTCCGAGGAGCAGGACACAACATTCGATGGAAGCCGGGGCCGGGAAATGACATTCACTGAAATGTGATGTTTGTTTTTGTCACATTTGTTTTACTTACACGTTTTTTACTTACTTGTTTTATGACTTACACGTGTTATAATGCTAACCAAGAAACTTGCACTTTTAAACGTAGAAAGTAAAATAAACATCCTTTACAAATTACTCAACATAAACCCATATAGGATACAATACATCACAAATCAGAATTTAACGGTGCCATTTTTTCCACTTTCTCACTTTTAAACGTAGAAAGTAAAATAAACATCCTTTACAAATTACTCAACATAAACCCATATAGGATATAATACATCACAAATCAGAATTTAACGGTGCCATTTTTTCCACTTTCTCATATTTCTATTATTTTTGAGTGCCGTTATTTCCGGGTGCCATTTTTTTCCGGTGCCATTTTTTCCGGTGCCGTTTTTTTTCCGGTGCCCTTTTTTCCTACACTCGTGTGCACATGTGTGTGTGTGTGTGTGTGTGTGTGTGTGTGTGTGTGTGTGTGTGTGTGTGTATGTGTGTGTGTGTGTGTGCACCCGTGCGTGCGCACGCACGTGTGTGTGTGTGTGTGTGTGTGTGTGTGTGTGTGTGTGTGTGTGTGAGCTAATTTTGACATCTATTCTTTTTTCACTTCACACTCACGACTTCCTATTGCATCTCTCTGTCTGTCTTTCTGTCTGTCTGTCTGTCTGTCTGTCTCTCTTTCTCTCTCTGTCTCTGTCTTTGTCTGTCTCTGTTTCTCTTTGTCTCTCTTTCTATCTCTCTCTCTCTCTCTCTCTCTCTCTCTCTCTCTCTCTCTCTCTCTCTCTCTCTCTCTCTCTCTCTCTCTCTCTCTCTCTCTCTCTAAAGCTGAGAGACTTATCGAACACTAACTGAACCATAGTGTCCATGGCATTGTCATTCCCTTTGATGGAATATTTTCCCGTGTTTTTCTTTTTTCTTTTTCCTACTTTCTCTTTTTCTTTGTCTGTCCGTGTGACGTGACAATTGACAGCCACACCATCCTCTACGTGTGACGTGACAATTGACAGCCAAACCATCCTCTACAAACTTCCCCGCCCTTCTACTTCCCCCCTTCTTCCCCCCTTCTTTCTTTCTCTCCCCCGTTGTCTCACAATTGGCAAACAAGAATACCAATCGTTGTCAACAATATTCAGTTTCTGCCGTCATCCACCACCCCCCCTCCCCCTCACCCCCTTCCTCCATCTCACTCACTCTCCCCGCCACCTGTCGGCCTTTCTTTTGAAGAAAGCTGCCCACACGGCGCTCCCCTCCCCTCCTCCCCCCCCCCCCTCCCCTCTCCTTTCCTTCGCTTAACTCTAGTGCAGGTGATCAGGTTCTCACTCGTCCTTCCCTTCCCTCCCCCCCCCCCCCCCTCCCCTCTCCTTTCCTTCGCTTAACTCTAGTGCAGGTGATCAGGTTCTCACTCGTTCTTCCCTCCCCCCCCCTCCCCTCTCCTTTCCTTCGCTTAACTCTAGTGCAGGTGATCAGGTTCTCACTCGTTCTTCCCTTCCCTCCCCCCCCCCCCCCCCCCCTCTCCTTTCCTTCGCTTAACTCTAGTGCAGGTGATCAGGTTCTCACTCGTTCTTCCCTTCCCTCCCCCCCCCCCTCCCCTCTCCTTTCCTTCGCTTAACTCCAGTGCAGGTGATCAGGTTCTCACTCGTTCTTCCCTTCCCTCCCCCCCCCCCCCCCACCTCAACCTGCCGTAATGTGCACGTACATAAAACGGCGGAAACTTGTACGCCTGTCTTACATGTGCAGGTCAGGTAGCTTTGTCAATTAGCATGAAGGCCAATTAACATCAACGCCAACTGCTAATATAGAGCATTTTGGAATCTTCGACACAATTTCTCACACTGTAGGTGGTGGGGGATGATCCCTTCCCCGCTCTTTGTCTTTTATAACATGAATCAAACCGGAAACGGAAACCGGAGGTGTAGCTTAGCACACTAGAAAGGGGAAAACGCGCAGTCCTCCCTTTGCTGCTGTACCAGAGACTGTCAGACTGATCACCAGCAGTGAAACATTATTATCTATTATTCTGACCTGACTGATCACCAGCAGTGAAACATTATTATCTATTATTCTGACCTGACTGATCACCAGCAGTGAAACATTATTATCTGTTATTCTGACCTGACTGATCACCAGCAGTGAAACATTATTATCTATTATTCTGACCTGACTTTTTATGTACTGCATGCCAGAGACTGTCAGACTGATCACCAGCAGTGAAACATTATTATCTATTATTCTGACCTGACTGATCACCAGCAGTGAAACATTATTATCTATTATTCTGACCTGACTTTTTATGTACTGCATGCCAGAGACTGTCAGACTGATCACCAGCAGTGAAACATTATTATCTATTATTCTGACCTGACTGATCACCAGCAGTGAAACATTATTATCTATTATTCTGACCTGACTGATCACCAGCAGTGAAACATTATTATCTATTATTCTGACCTGACTTTTTATGTACTGCATGCAAAACTGTATTGTTTACGCTTGAACCGATGAACTTGATAAGTGCGCCTGTGTCGGTAGGTGTGTGTGTGTGTGTGTGTGTATGTGTGTGTGTGTGTGTGTGTGTGTGTGTGTGTGTGTGTGTGTATGAACACATGTTAGTGCGAGTGTTTGAGTGTGTGTTGAGCGCAATGAGTTGATCCCAAGAATTGCGCTATATAAAATCTATACATTATTATTATTATTATTATTATTAAACAAGGCAAACAGGTGCCGATCAGAAAAGGGAAAGATCCTCTCCCACTCTGAGATCCTGTGTCAGGTTTCACTGATCATCAAAACCCAGACAAACTGTAAGTTGATACTGCGTTTCTAAATTTTGAGACTATTGCTTGTCTGTATGC
>CM031625.1:49448785-49521285 GCA_018398815.1 Conus ventricosus
TTTAAACATATGCGTGCGCGCGCATGCTTGAACGTGTGTGCACGCGCATGCTTGAACGTGTGTGCACGCGCAAGTACACACACACACACACACACACACACACACACACACACACACACACACACACACGCATGCACGCGCTGGCACGCGCACACGCACGCATACACACACACACACACACACACACACACACACACACACACACACACACACACACACACACACACACGTACGCACGCACGTGCCCGCACGTACGCGCGCACGCACACATTCGCACGTACGCACGTACACACACATACGCGCACACACACGCACGTACACACGCAGACACACACACACACACACACACACACACACACACACACACACACACACACACGCACACACACACACACACACACACACACACACACAGGTGCGCGCGCGCGCTCATGCACGCACGCACGCACTGAAACCAAACTGACCATCCAGCATAATCATTATGCATACCGTTCCCTATCACCCGTCTGTCAAATGTTCTGTGTCAAAGAATTCCCCATTGTTCCGACTGATGTGTCTGTACAGATCAATAAGAACACACATACTAGTTGTATTTGATTTGATGCGGGTGACAGTGGAGAACAACAGCTGAACAAGCCTACCAGAAGGCAGAACGATCCTGGAATCATTCCGGACGTCACGTATGCTGTGCCAATGATTTGCGAGCGTTCCAGACAATCTGTGTGCGTGACAGACTGTTTCTGATGCATCACAAACGATATTGCTCGCACTTTCAACGATCTTGTGCGTTATACACGATCTTTCGTGCATTTCAAACGATCTGTGTGCGTTACAAACGACGTGTAGTGAATTTCGAAGGAGCCATGTCCATCACAAACGATTTTCGTGCATTTCAAACGATTTTTGTGCATCCCAGACTCTCTTTAGTGCATTTCCAACGACCTGCGTGCATCATCTCTGTCCGTGTGCATTTCAGATGCTCTGTGGATGGAGCTCAGACAACTGTGTGTGCGGCACAGAGGGTCTGTGTGCATGTGTGTTACAGACAGGTGCGGGAATTCCAGACCATCTTTGGCGTGGTTCGGGCAATCTGTGCGCAGTGCGACAAGGGTCTGCTTTACGGGCCCTGACAGTGGATTATAGGGGGCGCTGTCTGCACGGGCTGTCTCCTCCCTGCAGGTCATCGTGACCTTCTGCTGGACCATCGTGTGAGCATCAGTCCATGCAAGGAACAGACTAAGTCTGCCCCACCACCCTTTTCTCAAACTAACTTTTAAAGAGGAATTTGGGGGGGGGGGGGGGGGGGGGGGGGGGGGGCTTCTGGACTTGGCGCAACGAGAAGTCTATTCATTGGTTAGTGCGAGGAAGTGACAATGTTCGGCGAGCCCCCTCTCCCTCCCCCTCCTGCCTCCCCTCCTCCCTCACCCCCCCACCCCCCCCCCCCACCCTTTCTCTCACGCGCACGCATGAATATACAGAGAGACAAATACGCACATAGACACATAGGTAGATTGATAGATGTAGTATAATTCAAACTTTTTTTTAATTTTTTTATAGCTATTCTGCAGGGTAGAATTAGTGAATTAAAAAATGTGACCACACTGTCCACAAACTCGTGCAAACTTCAATTAGTGAATTAAAAAATGTGACCACACTGTCCACAAACTCGTGCAAACTTCAAATGTCACGGTGATCACACACTATTTCCGAGAGCTAAACAAACAAAAACACACCGAAAACAAACAAACAAACAAACAAACAAACAAACAAGAAGAAAATTGGCATGGAAGTTAACTCAATCAAGTCACAGCCAAAATGGACCAGTTTGTCGCTCAGATCACACGATTTTCGGCAATTTTCAAAAAATCATTAAAAAATCAACCACTTCACCTAGGAGCATGAAACATACACCACTGGATAGAAAAAATAATACATCTATCACAAATGCTTACCTTTAATCAGGAATCTACACAGTTCACATGATGTAAGTAATCCAAAATGATACACATTTGCAGAAAAAACAAACACTTTTTGTGCACACTGTAATACACTTCATGCTCTCTATCCTCCCACACAAGTTCAGTTACACTTCTGAGCACTTGGTATGATCTACAGAGAATAGTACATTTATGACAACTGCATAAAACACAATTCGATCCGTATGAAACGACTACTGAATACACGAAGAATGGTCTAAGGGAAGCAACTGCATACAAAGGGCCCTAAGCTGTCCCCAAAATGAGATTTATTGCCCTTTAATAAAAGGCGGTATGATTTTAAAATCATCAAACTCTGTCGGAAGTATGCGTCCGACACGCCTTCAAGCGATGTGAACAGTGTCGGAAACCCGCTTCCGACAAGGCTCGATTGAGTTAAGACAGTCATTGTTACAGTTCAGTGCTCATGGCCACCAAAGAACATTCCATTGGAGTGCACGTATCATCAGTCACTCTTGTATCCAGGGATTTCAATGGCAGGATCTTGCATACATTTATTAGAAAAACAAAGAAAGACAAATTTTAAACAAATAGATTTCTGTTTTTGCATGAAATCAACTCAATCTTCAAAACAGACAAGCGCAGTCATGTCTGTGAGGATGATATGTCCAACAGGATCATAGGGACGAGTCAGATAGGATCATAAGGACGATATATCAGATAGGATCATAAGGACAATATGTCAGATAGGATCATAAGGACGATATCATAAGGACAATATGTCAGATAGGATCATATGTCAGATAGGATCATAAGGACAATATGTCAGATAGGATCATAAGGACAATATGATAGGATCATTAGGACGATAGATAGGATCATGAGAAAGGACGATATGTCAGATAGGATCATAAGGACGATATCATATAAGGACAATATGTCAGATAGGATCATAAGGATGATAGGATCATAAGGACAATATAAGGAGATAGGATCAAAAGGGCGATATGTCAGATAGGATCATAAGGACGATGTCAGATAGGATCATAAGGATGATAGGATCATAAGGACAATATAAGGAGATAGGATCAAAAGGACGATATGTCAGATAGGATCATAAGGACGATATCATATAAGGACAATATGTCAGATAGGATCATAAGGATGATAGGATCATAAGGACAATATAAGGAGATAGGATCAAAAGGACGATATGTCAGATAGGATCATAAGGACGATAGGATTATAAGGACGATAGGATCATAAGGACAATATAAGGAGATAGGATCAAAAGGACGATATGTCAGATAGGATCATAGCGGACCGCTATTGCTATTTCATTCCCACCATACACCACAGATAGTCACGTCCTCTGATTGGTCCATGAAAATGGTCGGCATTCACATTCTCAGGGATGCACACTGATGGCTAAGTGCAAAGGACTTGTAATTCCAGAACAGACTGGTGGAGGTCACAACAGGTGCGACAGCAAGTGGGTCAGCGACAACAGGGTAGGAGGCAGGCGGTGTGGTCCAATCACAAAGAAGCTTCCAAAATGGGACGAATCTCTAAACCCGGACATGACATTGATATGTACAGATAGAGCAGAGGCAAAACCAAAAAGATGAAGCTCAAACAGTTTATAATCTAATCCAACTTCTTTCTTTTAAATCCACTTCCACTTCCACATAAATAACATCAGAAGGACATCTTTGTGCCACTTTATGTTCAGCCATTATGTTTCTTCCCATGCCCCCCCCCCCCCCCCCCCCCCCTCCCCAAATAACAACTGTATTCCACCAGTTACACAGAAACTGCAACATCCTGTCAACAATATGTTTCTTCCCATGCCCCCCAAATAACAACTTTATCCCACCCGTCACACAGAAACTGTAACATCCTGTCAACAATAGTTTTCTTCCCATGCCCCCCAAATAACAACTTTATCCCACCCGTCACACAGAAACTGTAACATCCTGTCAACAATATGTTTCTTCCCATGCCCCCCAAATAACAACTTTATCCCACCCGTTACACAGAAACTGTAACATTCTGTCAGCAATATGTTTCTTCCCATGCCCCCCAAATAACAACTTTATCCCACCCGTTACACAGAAACTGTAACAATCTGTCAGCAATATGTTTCTTCCCATGCCCCCCAAATAACAACTTTATCCCACCCGTTACACAGAAACTGTAACATTCTGTCAGCAATATGTTTCTTCCCATGCCCCCCAAATAACAACTTTATCCCACCCGTTACACAGAAACTGTAACATTCTGTCAGCAATATGTTTCTTCCCATGCCCCCCAAATAACAACTTTATCCCACCCGTTACACAGAAACTGTAACATTCTGTCAGCAATATGTTTCTTCCCATGCCCCCCAAATAACAACTTTATCCCACCCGTTACACAGAAACTGTAACATTCTGTCAGCAATATGTTTCTTCCCATGCCCCCCAAATAACAACTTTATCCCACTCGTTACACAGAAACTGTAACATTCTGTCAGCAATATGTTTCTTCCCATGCCCCCAAAATAACAGCTTCATCCCACTGGTTTACACAGAAACTGAAACATTCTCGTTCTCCAAGTTGTACAGAGTGTGTGGCCACTCCAACCTCGTCTCACGCAGACGGCAATGGTAGAGAATTCCCTTCGTTTGGATCCTCGTTGTGTTTGAGTCGGGCATCCAGAAAGAGAACCAGGCCTTCTTCCTCCCCCCACTGCGGCACTAGTCCCGTGGGCACTGTGCCATGTGGAACGGACCTAACTAAATTTCCAACGGCAGAACAGCCGGCACTGGTTTGGCACTTGTGGTTGGCTTGGGGATGTTGAGGAGCGACCTGTAGCCCTCTCTAATGACGTCATGCTGGCGTTTGTAGTGACGGCAGGCAGATCCAGCGTCGTCACTGGGGCTTAGCGATGATGACGTCCGCTGCTGATGACGTATTGAACATCTGGAATCAACAACTGAATGAGGCCGTATTGTGTAAACACAAAAAGAAGCGTCACGATAGCCATTGTCTTGGTGTCATGGGATGAACATCACACTCGCAGAACTGACGATGTCTGCTGGGATCATTTCTCAACGACGAACTGTATGTGGGGAATCTGAACAAAACAGACCTGTCTGTGAGGGCAGAGCCACACAGTTCAGTCCGCCGCTCAATGCAGACCTGTCTGTGAGGGCATAGCCACACAGTTCAGTCCGCCGCTCAATGCAGACCTGTCTATGAGGGCAGAGCCACACAGTTCAGTCCGCCGCTCAATGCAGACCTGTCTGTGAGGGCAGAACCACACAGTTCAGTCCGCCGCTCAATGCAGACCTGTCTATGAGGGCAGAACCACACAGTTCAGTCTGCCGCTCAATGCCCACTGGGGTGGAATGGTAGCAGCATATCATGTGACGGACCAGGTCCATGGTATGGTCATCATATGGTGTTATGGACCAGGTCCATGGTATGGTCATCATATTGTGTTATGGACCAGGTCTATGGTATGGTCATCATATTGTGTTATGGACCAGGTCCATGGTATGGTCATCATATTGTGTTATGGACCAGGTCCATGGTATGGTCATCATATTGTGTTATGGACCAGGTCCATGGTATGGTCATCATATTGTGTTATGGACCAGGTCCATGGTATGGTCATCATATTGTGTTATGGACCAGGTCCATGGTATGGTCATATTGTGTTATGGACCAGGTCCATGGTATGGTCATCACATTGTTTGATGGACCAGGTCATCTTGTGCCTGTTTTGTCCATGCACTGCTCTTTGTTAGGACAAGTCCAAGACGTCCATCACATCTCAGAGGCTGGACCTATGGCTCGGTCCAAGACGTCCATCACATCTCAGAGGCTGGACCTATGGCTCGGGCTTGCCCTGTTGTCCAGGTTCATACATGCAAAGTCCGAAGTATCGCAGGACTCATCACACGGCTCGTAAACTATATGCTGGGAGGTCGCTCGCTAAGATATGAACATTCTGGAACAAAACTCAGTATCAAGTCATCTCCGAAGATCTGCCACTAGAGCCACCAGTGGACAATTCTAAACTTGAATCGAGGGATGCTGCTTGTGTCTAAAACCGTGATCCCAGCAGATCTGCCCGCTTGATGCTTATTCAGAGATGAGCACCGATACTGGTGGAAGCGGTTCAGCAGTGAGGTGGGGTCATCAGGCGTCATGGAGAGAAGGAAGGAATGTTTGAACGGTTCCTGGGCCAAACTGGAAACATCCGAATCCTCCGACCGCGTGTCTTCTGGACCAGTACAACCGACATTCCTCCAGTACAACCGACGTTCCTCCGTGTTGCTTCGTCCCCACAGCCCTGGCCAGCAAGGCGGTGGTCAGTGTGGTCAGCTGGACCCGGTCATCCGGTGGACAGTGACGTCATCAGTCTGCACCGTTCTCCACAGTCCCAAAACTCTGCTCTGTGTTGCTTTGTTCCGTGCTGATAACGACACTGGAGATTCTGGACATCGCACTCTGTGGGAATGTACGACAAAGAAATAGAAGAACAAACAAAGGAAGAAAACAACAAAGACAGCTGTGAACCAAACAAAGGAAGAAAACAACAAAGACCCTTGTGGTGTGTGTTTATGATATCAAGAAAAACACAAACAACAACAACAAGGAAATGGTGTATCCATGACCACTGCTGTTCCCCTTGTGACGAACAACGTCCGGCGTCACTGGGCTTGTGATGACCACTGTCTTATATAGAATGGTGTATGCATTTTGCTATGGTCCCTTGGGTGGTTGTTGTGGCACTGGGTTTGTGATGACCAATGTCTTATATAGAATGTATGCATTTTGCTATGGTCCCTTGGGCTGTTGTGGCTTATTTTTCCTCCCCTCTTCATGGCATCAAATCAAACAAGTTCAGTGGAGCCATTTTAATATTTAAACAAGTCATGTGCGTGTACCTACTGATACCATACCCTTAATCGATGGGTCCGTCAGTGATGCGTTTGTGTAAGTGCGTGTGCTTGTGTGGGTGTGTGCGTGCTTGTGTGTGTGTGTGTGTGTGTGTGTGTGTGTGTGTGTGTGTGTGTGTGTGTGTGTGTGTGTGTTTACAATATAACTATATAAAAAAAGTGATAAAGGTTGGCCTCTCCCAACTGTCCCATCCCCCCCCCCCCCCCCCTTTCCCTGTCCCTTCCCCTTTCACTTAGTGTCTGTACTCCCACATCTAGTAGTCGTTGACGAATTTGTTTAGTTGTGAAATATTGACATTCCAGTGGATATGACTTGATCAAAACGATCACTGAAAACAGCCCTTTATTGTGATATGTTTTTTCCTTTTGTGTTGTTTTTGTTTTTGTTCTTTTCTCTCGTTTTAAATCACATGTGCTTGACGCTTTTATGTCCCGAACTTCCGCAACTATATAAAATGAAATGCTATATATTTAGTACCGTCAGTGACGTGTGTGTAATATGCATATGACTATGCTGCTGCCGCTGGCTTCGTTTTTCCTTTGCAGCGGCGACGGTATGGGGGTGGGGGGGTGGGGTGGGGGGGGGGGGGAGGGTTGAAGAGGAAAGGGGAAACAGCAAAAAAGAGTTGTTGGGCATGGAAATCATTCTGATATTTTCTAAGAACTTTGGATATTTCCCCTTGATCTTTTTTTTTTTTGAGAAGGGGATATTCAGTTCCAGCATCCATATCCTATGTAGCATTAAGGTATGGGGTTGCAGCCTTTCTGCTATGCTCTTATTGTGCGATACTGACTAGAACACACAGTTATGTTTCCTTGTTCATTTCGGTCTCTTTACTGTCACTGCCAGTTTGCGAAGAATTCCACATCATTTATCGTGTGCGCGCGCGCGCGCGCGCGCGCGCGGTGTGTGTGTTGTGTGTGTGTGTGTGTGTGTGTGTGTGTGTGTGTGTGTGTGTGTGTGTGTGTGTGTGTGTGTGTGTGTGTGTGTGTGTGAATCTCCCCCGACAAACAGGACTGACGCGGAGTGGTCGGTGTTTGGATTGTAAAAGATTTCAGAGTGCATACTCTAGTTTCTCCTCGTTTTTCTTCGAATGTGAATCCCTTCTAGTTGAGGGTGAGACCACTTAAATGTTCAGGTTTGCTTAAGGTCAAAATCAGTTTTTATCCCTTTGTTTTATTAGTTTTGATTGTGTCACATCCCTCTCTGGTGTTACATTTTTGGCAATACTGACATTTTTCTCCGAAGAGAAGGTAGTCTACTAACAGGAAGAAGAGTTCTAAATTATTCGTCGGATTCTGTCCAATAGATTGTGGGGGGGAGGGGGGAGGAGGGGGGGGGGAAGATTCTGTCCAATAGATTGTGGGGGAAAAGATTCTGTCCAATAGATTGGGGGGGGGGGGGGGGGGGGGTGATTCTGTCCAATAGATTGTGGGGGGAAAAGATTCTGTCCAATAGATTGTGTGTGTGTGTGTGTGGGGGGGGGGGGGGGGAGATTCTGTGCAATAGATTGTGGGGGGGAAAGATTCTGTCAAATAGATTGTGGGGGAAAAGATTCTGTCCAATAGATTGGGGGGGGGGGGGGGGATTCTGTCCAATAGGTTGTGGGGGGAAAGATTCTGTCCAATAGATTGTGGGGGGAAAAGATTCTGTCCAATAGATTGGGGGGGGGGGGGGGGGGGGGGGGGGGGGGGGAGGGGGCATATTGTGTCCAATAGATTGTGGGGGAAAATGTCCGTATTGTCATTTTTTTTAACCTGCTCATGTTTACCTATCTGTACCTGAGGGGATCTTTGTGTTTCTATCTTTGTTCGCACAACAAACGCGCTGTGATGCAAGCCAAGCATCCCCAGTCGACGTGGAAGTAGTCGTGTCAATAGCTGTTAGACTGCTCAGCGGACGGGGTTCTTCAATGTTAGTGTGTAGCTATTGCCTCTTCCGATTCCAGACAGAAATACCCTCAGTTAGTAATCAAAGTAGCAGACGATGACAATTCCTTAGTGCGAATCCAGAGCCTCGCAGTTCAAAGACCATGACGTCATGCCTCCAAAGATAGTCGTGACGATTGTGCTTACGGGCTGAGGTCTGAAAGTGACGTCACGACAGGTCAGCACTGAGCTCACTACAAGATGAATGTAAGCTGGACACAAAGGATCGTTGAATTCAACAGGTGTCCAGGACATGGTCTGGATGGTCACTGAAGATAAGGACGCCCTGGGTATCCTCCAACACTGTGTGTGTGACAGGAGGGCTTCCAGGCTGGGCTAGGGCTATATGATAAAAATCAGTTGGCTCTACTCAAAGTTTCCTTTGGCGTATTTCCCGGCACCGATGGCCACTGAAGATAAGCACTCAGTCTAATCCTCTAAGACTGCACGCGGTCGGGTAGGGCTGCATGGAAGCATCATTTGGATCTAGTCAGTGTTTCCTTTTGCAATACAGCTTGGTAGGAATCGGGTCCGCTACCACATTCATTTGGTCAATCATCGGAGCCCATGCTCATCTTTGGAACGGATGTTAATTGCTGCTCCTTTACTTCTTAACAGCCTGGAAACGAAGCCAGTGTGAGAGAGCGCCCGTCCACAGGGCGCTGGCATGTCCGCCCAGCGACAACTCCCCATGAAAATGCCCGTCCATCCCACGCCTTGGACACCAACTGTGCGAGGGCATGGACATGGAGAGGCAACTCTGAGCTCACCAGGTTGGCGGGGCCAGAGAGTGCTGTCCCCTTTCAGCCCACACCCATTCAGGCCGGGAAGAGACGGCCGCCAACGTTCACCACCCTTGCCGTCGCCACGGATGCCGTGATGGTGGCCTGGACAGGCGGGGATCTATCCAGTTCCTTGGCCTGGATCATGTGCGACAGGGTAGAGGTCGTGTGACCAGTTCCGGAGCTAGTCCTGCACGGTGTCCATCCAGCGTTTCTTGGGTCTGACTGATGTAGGGAATCAAGAACCTGTTGTTGGTTAGTCAGTAGCTGGTACTGTACTCTCCTTTCTGAAACCACGATGTTCTGATCTCTGTGCTACTGCTGCCGACAGCTTGTCGTCCCCACCGTCAGCAACATACTGCACGAAAAGAAAATATCATCGGGCGTCTTTGGGGGGAAAGATAGGCCTAAGTTGTCATCACTGGAGTTGACTGAAAAGGCTGTTGGAAGTATGCCAACTTCAACCATCGTGATCAGTTAATGCACTGATTGAGTTATCCCCCTTATCTTCGTCTTTGATCTCGGCCAAGGTAACCTACCGTCTGTGCACACAATTTGTCTTGGTGTATACGTGTGTGTGTGTGTGGTGTGTGTGTGCCTGTGTGTGTGCATGCGTGCATATGCATGCGTGTGTGTGTATGTGCATGTGGACCCATTTCATGTATGCTGATGGATTCAGACAGATTTTTTATTTCTATGTTCTATTTTGTTTGATTAAATTATACAGTTTTACCATGTTTGCATTCTAAATTAGTTCATATGAACAAACCTTGTGTACCGTGTCTTTTGACTCGTATTGGTTTGGTACCTGTTCCTGATTTTGGTATAAAGCAAAGGCGATGGAAAGATGGTGACTGACAGATGGTATGGACAAGCCGTCTGCCTGTGTTTTCCCTTTCTGCCTGTTCAGTGATGACCCAGGAAGGGACCCCCTAGCTGTGATTGTGACCTCCATGCAAATCCACAGACAGTTGACCTCCCCCACCGCAGGCGATTGCTTGTGTTTAAATACCAACATTAACATTTTCCTGTTCGAAAAGAGTCATTTTCACCATGGAAAAGTGTACACCACAGTATAACGTCCTTGTGATTGTATCTGCTTTCGTGGAAGGAATATTTTGCAAACGTCCCAAGTTTGATTGCATTTGAGACAACAGCATTCTGTCGAAGCGTCAAAAAACAAAGCAAAATTAAAAAAAAACAAAAGAAGAAGTTTGGTCTGCAAAACGTGTCTGCAGCAAGGTGTCGGTTAGCATCTTCCGACAAATATTACCGGTGTGCTACCTTAGGAGTCCCTCAAGTTATGCCTTGTGACCTGTTTGACTTAAAAGTCCCCCAAAGCAAGAAAATATGTGGAGTGAAATATTTATGATGAAAATCACTCTTTTATGATGAAAACTGCTCTTTTATGATGAAAATTGCTCTTTTCATGAATGAAAATGACAACTATCCCAGACAATATTTATATTGTACACCTGATGAAAACACCCTGTCCCCGATTGCCCTGGCCTGAGGATGTGACCCCCACGCCCAGTGCTGATGGGACCATGTGTATCCTTTCCAGGCTTCAGATGGTGTCTTTCGCTGTTTCATAAACAGGTTGAAAAAGAAAAAAAATGTTCAGTGGACAGCAGAGATGTGGAGAGAGAGAGAGAGAGAGGGATGGGGTCGAGTCAAGTGGTTTAACAGTGCGTGCAGGGGTGTGGTGAATTCAAAGTTCGGACAAATGAAAGCCATGCGGTCGTGGTTAAACGTGAAAGGGTCATCTTCTAAACAATGTATCGGTTCAATCAAAAGCAGATACTCTCTCTCGCTTTCATTTCCTTGAACACCATTACTCTGCTTCTCCAGAAATGTGTGAAAGTGGAACCTTACCTACAGTTCTGGTACACTTTATTAGGCTAAATACATGTGAAAGTGGAACCTTACCTACAGTTCGGGTACACTTTATTTGGCTAAATACATGTGAAAGTGGAACCTTACCTACAGTTCTGGTACACTTTATTAGGCTAAATGCACGGTACTCCTTCTTTCTCTTTCTTTCACAAGGCTCGAGTCTCTGTTGATGGACCGTTTCCTTTAAAAGCCAGAAGCAACCGTTTCCTCTCATGTTCCAGCCTGCAATCTGGCACCAACCTTGAAGGGATCCTTAGTAGGCCAGCTCCTGGGATTGACCCGGCCGAGTTAAGTGTGGCTGGAGTGTACACCAAGAGTCGCTACTATCCTTTGCCAATTGAGTTGACAGCCGCCTCTTCAAATGCATATATCTACATTGTTCTACTGTTCTCACTTTGAGAATCAATGAAAGGACACATTTTTAATTTGACAAATACCAGCTTTTATTTTTTTGGTAGATGAACTGAAGATTTTATGCAAGAAAAAGAAAAAACTAAAACAAAAGTTGTCAACGTTTCGGTCATAGACCATCTTCAGTACAGATGACATCAAATAAAAGACAAATAATGACGTATAAAAAGAAAATATATGTGAGGGCACAAATGTGTGTTTGATGGTGTGTGTGTGTGTTTGTGTTTATTTGAGAGAGAGAGAGAGAGAGAGAGAGAGAGAGAGAGAGAGAGAGAGAGAGGAGCAAGCAGGAAAAGAAATAGTGATGGAGAGGGGGTCTTATGCATGGAAAGGGTTGCTTGAGGGTGTGTGTAGGAGAGGAGGGGGGAGGGACAGAAAACACTGTGAGAAAAGGCCCTTATGGATTGTGGCATGTGTATGTGTCTATGAACATGCTTACTTGGATGGTGGCAGTGATGTGGGTGTATGTGTTTTATGTCATCACACGAGTCTGAGGTGAAAATATAAAGATTGAGGGATGGGGAAAAGAGCGAGTGTGTGTATGTTGAGGGCTGGAGGAGTCCGAGGTGAAAATATAAAGATTGAGGGATGGGGGAAAAGAGCGAGTGTGTGTATGTTGAGGGCTGGAGGAGTCCGAGGTGAAAATATAAAGATTGAGGGATGGGGAAAAGAGCGAGTGTGTGTATGTTGAGGGCTGGAGGAGTCCGAGGTGAAAATATAAAGATTGAGGGATGGGGAAAAGAGCGAGTGTGTGTATGTTGAGGGCTGGAGGAGTCCGAGGTGAAAATATAAAGATTGAGGGATGGGGAAAAGAGCGAGTGTGTGTATGTTGAGGGCTGGAGGAGTCGAGGTGAAAATATAAAGATTGAGGGATGGGGAAAAGAGAGCGAGTGTGTGTATGTTGAGGGCTGGAGGAGTCCGAGGTGAAAATATAAAGATTGAGGGATGGGGAAAAGAGGAGTGTGTGTATGTTGAGGGCTGGAGGAGGGGGAGGAAAAAGCAAGGATGGAAGAGATGGGGGTGGAGGTGGTGTGGGTGGGGGTGGGGTTGGGAAGAAAAAGGTGACCGCAGAGCTAGAATGACTGAAAATTAAAAGGCAGTTGTGCTAAGGGGGGAGATTGTTGACTTAAATGAACTCTCTTTGTTCTGGTTTGAATTAGTAATCAACATGTTAAATCTGTTCCGTCTTACAGCAGTATCAACAGAATTGATGCAGACATCAGATACGTTTGGCTGTGGTAGCTTTGCCATATCAAGCTGACAAAGTTGAATGGTACAAGCTAGCTGATGTTGACAGGGGGCACAGTACATGAAGTGAGCATAGAAAAACAATACACACACACACACGCACATACAGAGAAGACAGCTCTCAAAACGACCGTATCTTTGAACTTTATTTCTTCATTATTTTTGCATATGATTCTCATCATGTATATTCCCACATTAGGAAGGCAAGGAGGCCGTGTACACTGGACAAGCACAGGGAAAGAACCGGACAAAATGTGCATCATGTCATTCATCATCATCGACATTATCATCAACATGTCAGTGACAAAGAGGTTCCCTTACATGGAATACAAATGGAAAAGGAGGACAGGGGGGGGGAGGAGAATTCTCACTAATTCTCTGCAGTGGCCAGAGGTAAGCTTTCCCTCCATCGCCCTCACAATAATAATCATACCCTGATAACATGTTATCCCACTCCCTTATGTTGTCTGATAAATACACACAATACATAATGCTCCATGGAAAATCGTGTTGATCTCCTCCCGATCATTACAAAAAGACACACACAGAACTAACAGTCTCCAACTCAGCGGCCTTTCAGACCCCACCCTTGTGGTGATCTTGGTTTTCACTTCCCTTCCATGTATACATCTGCGTCCAAATTGTCTGCATCGACGTGTTCATACAGACGAACCTGGTTCCCTTCTGTAAAGGGAGAGCACATCACTCGCGCCATCTTCCCAAACAGGCCGATGATGGTCAACAGTACGCAGCTTACCAGGTGGTGCCCTGCATAGAGTGGATGACAAAAGCAGCTGACATGACTCAGCAGAGTCTCCATTTGTGGGTTGCCGTATGACCGACTACACACTGATCTATCCCCAAGCACCGCCGTGACGTGGCTGCGACAGACACACTTGGTCTGGCCGTTGATTGGGGTGTCAGAATGAATGGAGTGGGGAAGGTGAAACCGGGCCGACAGATGAGACAGTACAAAAATAAAACCTATGTATATCACTGCATAAACTGTGTGTCTACAAAGAAGGTTATTACCCACACAATATGCTACTGTTAGCTAAGTGTATGGCAAGAACTGTTATCAGTCGATACAACTTTGGGTTAATCATTTAAAAAAGCAATCAAAACAAACTTTCAGTGACCTTCACCCTGCCCCTCCTTCCTCGCCCCATCACTAAACACATGGTGTAACAACAATTCATTGCTTGTTGATAAATTCACTGGATCATGCCGATGATGCAGAGAGTCAATTCCAGGTTTAAAAAAAATCCAGGTTAAAAGGTCTGTATCTTTAACAGAATGTCAAAAACAACAAAGAGTAGAATGAAAAAGGAAAGGGGTGAGGACACCAACACACACCACAACATGTAAGGTTTAACTCCTCCAACTTGCTGTTGTGTGGTCATGAGCCACAATTCATTGCTTGCTGTTGTGTGGTCATGAGCCACAATTCATTGCTTGCTGTTGAAAACGTGTCTATAACATCTGACAACACAGTATTCTTCTTTTTCTTTGCCCTGAAGATCCCTGATTTTTTTTTTCAGGGATGGGTGGAGGGGGGTGGGGGACACTGGGGGTGGGGAAGGTGTTAAAGAGGTGGGTTATCTTTCTCAATGACGGATGGCAATGAATCCATCTCCTTTCATGGAATATAAGGCAAGATGAACAGGCTGGAGTCCATGAATTCGATGTTAGGAAAATCATCACATGGTGATATGATCGAATTATGGTCTGAAATATACTACCACACAATCTGTACAAAATGGGAGGGAGACAGAAAGAGAGAAAAGAGAGAGAGAGAGGGAGAGAGAGAAAAACATCCTTCTTGTGCTTCACCATGCTGATGGCCTCATAACATCAACATGGTAAACACACAACTCAAGTGCCTTTTGCCACACTGTTCATGTTTGCTTGTACTCTTCCCTCTAACCCAACAGAATGCCGTCAACAGCAGCAACGAAACAACCTTGCTCTCATGTGCTCTCTTCTTAGCGGCAAGTTCTAGGCTGTAACTCTGTCCCACTGAACCTCCACCTAAATTTCCACCACAAATGTGTGTGTGAATACTGCCCCTATCCCATGTTACCTCACCCATCAAAGTATGCAATAATTAACAGACAAAATAAACATATGATCCAAGCCATGTTTTATGTGACCTCGTGATTACAACAAAATGACTCACCCAATCCCGGCAGCTGGTATCAAGCCATATCACTCCACAAGGTGTCAAACACCAAATAATTTTTCTTAAACCCCATCAGTTCCAGACTTCTGCAAAACCGTCGGATATTTGAATTTCAGAAGACAAAACAAAACAAAAGACCAGAGTGCCCATCACCACACAATTAACACAACATTCACAGGCACACTGTTAGACACGGTCATCTTCACAGGCACACTGTTAGACATGGTCATCTTCACAGGCACACTGTTAGACATGGTCATCTTCACAGGCACACTGTTAGACACGGTCATCTTCACAGGCACACTGTTAGACATGGTCATCTTCACAGGCACACTGTTAGACATGGTCATCTTCACAGGCACACTGTTAGACATGGACAACATTCACAGGCACACTGTTAGACATGGACAACATTCACAGGCACACTGTTAGACATGGACAACATTCACAGGCACACTGTTAGACATGGACAACATTCACAGGCACACTGTTAGACATGGTCATCTTCACAGGCACACTGTTAGACATGGACAACATTCACAGGCACACTGTTAGACATGGTCATCTTCACAGGCACACTGTTAGACATGGACAACATTCACAGGCACACTGTTAGACATGGACAACATTCACAGGCACACTGTTAGACATGGACAACATTCACAGGCACACTGTTAGACATGGTCATCTTCACAGGCACACTGTTAGACATGGACAACATTCACAGGCACACTGTTAGACATGGTCATCTTCACAGGCACACTGTTAGACATGGTCATCTTCACAGGCACACTGTTAGACATGTTAGACATGGTCATCTTCACAGGCACACTGTTAGACATGGACAACATTCACAGGCACAGTTAGACATGGACAACATTCACAGGCACACTGTTAGACACGGTCATCTTCACAGGCACACTGTTAGACACGGTCATCTTCACAGGCACACTGTTAGACATGGTCATCTTCACAGGCACACTGTTAGACATGGTCATCTTCACAGGCACACTGTTAGACATGGACAACATTCACAGGCACACTGTTAGACATGGACAACATTCACAGGCACACTGTT
The DNA here is from genome assembly GCA_018398815.1 of Conus ventricosus. Classification (NCBI taxonomy): domain Eukaryota; kingdom Metazoa; phylum Mollusca; class Gastropoda; order Neogastropoda; family Conidae; genus Conus; species Conus ventricosus. The sequence goes on from CM031625.1 coordinate 49,465,201, forward strand.
AGACATGGACAACATTCACAGGCACACTGTTAGACATGGACAACATTCACAGGCACACTGTTAGACATGGACAACATTCACAGGCACACTGTTAGACATGGTCATCTTCACAGGCACACTGTTAGACATGGTCATCTTCACAGGCACACTGTTAGACATGGTCATCTTCACAGGCACACTGTTAGACATGGTCATCTTCACAGGCACACTGTTAGACATGGTCATCTTCACAGGCACACTGTTAGACATGGACAACATTCACAGGCACACTGTTAGACATGGACAACATTCACAGGCACACTGTTAGACATGGACAACATTCACAGGCACACTGTTAGACATGGTCATCTTCAGTGGCACAGCTACACAACAGACTGCCTGTCGTTGGCACTGGCATCGGAACAGGATGAACAATGCCAGTTTGTGGTGGGGTCTGTATGTAATTTTACCATTATTTCATGAGGAACCACTCTAGAGCTACAGATCAAGATGAGAGCAAACCTGAACAAAGTTCAACACATGGTACCATATGCAGAAGGTCGGGCTACCAGATTACTGAGCTACCATTACAAGACACAAAACTCCACTCTAATCTGTGCAGGTCAAGCTAACAGATCACTAAGCCACAGAGATGGATAGTTGAACACTACCTGACTCCTAGAAACTACAAAGAATGAGCTCAGTCACTGAGACACTAAATCCTAACAAATGCATGCAGAGGGAGAGAGATGAAGAAATGTATTCCTCATATCAGATGCAGAGTGTCGGACACTAAAAGGACTACCACAACCCCATATTGAGCAACTCACAAAGGTGACCTTTATCCTCCTGTTGCACATTTGCTGTCTTTATACACCAGTCCACAAAGCTGTTGTCCTTTCTCCATCCATCATGAGGGACGCACATTAAACAGGCCGGGGGAATGGGGAGGGAACAGACAAAAACCTACTGTTTTTAGCAGCTGTTTGAAATATGCCGATTGAATGGGGAAAAAAAGAAGAAAGAAAATGAAAAAAAGAAGTGACAAATATGAACTGGCACACACACACACAGGTCAATAAGACTGCATTTCTCTCTTTACCTATACATATCTACACATGTATACAGAATTTCACGTCCACAAGCTTGCAGCCTAGTCCAGAAAAACAAGACGACACCAGACAGACCGATGTTGTGTGTAGTGACAATGACATGCTCAAAAGGCGGCAACACAGTTCTTGAGGTGAGGACGACAGGGATGGGGGAGAACTGTAATGAAACATTCCACCTCACGCAAATGACTGTACCAGTTTCATTCCCCTTCTTTCTTTTTTCTGAGTTATTTCCTCTTCTGCACTGGAATCGTCACAAAATGCACACAAAGGGTACTTCAGCTTCCTTTCACTCACTCCAACACAGAATGTTAGTGTGTCTGGACCTACACTTCAACAGACAATGTTAGCGTGTCTGGACCTACACTCCAACACAGAATGTTAGTGTGTCTGGCACGGTGGCGCCAGCCCACTGAGAGCCACGGCATTCAGTTGGCTCAACGCTTTGCCTTTAGACCCCAGCTAGGCCCTAACGAGTCAGCCACCGCAGTGCCAGACGCGCCATTCTTTGTTCAGCGAAGACGCTGTGAGTGTTTGGACGCTTTGAGACTTGTGCAACATCATTAAGTTATATTTACTGTACAGAGGTTTTTAGACTATAATTTCTGTACGAGAGCAATAGCGCAGTGAGTACTTGAGAGTGTGACAAAAGCTGGCATTTCGCTCTTCTCTGTGAGTACCATAATTAAGTTCGTGTTTAAAACTTTCTGACAGAACTTTGCGACCGGCAAAACCTATAGGCCTAGCCTGCGCGCGGCGTGTGCATCGTTGGCCTGATGTGCTGGCCTGATGCGCTTGTCAGCTATAGGCGCGATACAGACACCAAAGCAGTGTGTAGTTCGCTATTCTCCACGCTTTCAGTACAAGCCCGAGAAGTCCCTTCGGCCCTTATCTCCTAGAAACTCTAGGGTGTCAGGTACAAGACCGCTAACAGCAACAGACCCGGCTGGTTGGGTGCGCGCGCACAATTTGTTTTTTTTTGCTTTTCCGTCTCACGCTTTTGAAGAATTTGACTCAAGCGACTTAATGCAGCAGTCAGAACTGCCGTGCTGGACCTACACTCCAACACAGAATGTTAGTGTGTCTGGACCTACACTCCAACAGATAATGTTAGTGTGTCTGGACCTACACTCCAACACAGAATGTTAGCGTGTCTGGACCTACACTCCAACAGACAATGTTAGCGTGTCTGGACCTACACTCCAACACAGAATGTTAGCGTGTCTGGACCTACACTCCAACACAGAATGTTAGCGTGTCTGGACCTACACTCCAACAGACAATGTTAGCGTGTCTGGACCTACACTCCAACACAGAATGTTAGCGTGTCTGGACCTACACTCCAACACAGAATGTTAGCGTGTCTGGACCTACACTCCAACACAGAATGTTAGCGTGTCTGGACCTACACTCCAACACAGAATGTTAGCGTGTCTGGACCTACACTCCAACACAGAATGTTAGTGTGTCTGGACCTACACTCCAACACAGAATGTTAGCGTGTCTGGACCTACACTCCAACAGACAATGTTAGTGTGTCTGGACCTACACTCCAACACAGAATGTTAGCGTGTCTGGACCTACACTCCAACAGACAATGTTAGTGTGTCTGGACCTACACTCCAACACAGAATGTTAGTGTGTCTGGACCTACACTCCAACAGACAATGTTAGTGTGTCTGGACCTACACTCCAACAGACAATGTTAGTGTGTCTGGACCTACACTCCAACAGACAATGTTAGTGTGTCTGAACCTACACTCCAACAGACAATGTTAGTGTGTCTGGACCTACACTCCAACAGACAATGTTAGTGTGTCTGGACCTACACTCCAACAGACAATGTTAGTGTGTCTGAAACCTACACTCCAACACAGAATGTTAGTGTGTCTGGACCTACACTTGCAACCGTTTTTAACCATCATCATCCCACCACCGTCTTTTCTCAATCCCTTCTCCCCATAAAACTAAACAAATCAAAAACTCAACAAAAAAAAACCCCAACCAATACAACTTTTTCCCCCAGCGGAAATGAACCAACCAACCAACCAACCAACCAGGGGTGGCAAGCCCAATTTTCGGACATGAAGTATCCCCAGCACCGAGGTGGAAACAGACATGGCCGCCACGAACACACAGCCCTTGCAGCACAGCGCCACAAGCCCCTGCCACAACACACACACACAACAGAGGAATGATTGGTGGAAAGAAACGATGTAACACAGTCCCCATTTGCTGTGTGCTGGCTATCAAGAACATGAGTCCCACACTCCTGACAACCAACCCATTCCCATCCATTAGAAAAATGGCATACTCTGCAGTATAACCAGCAATGAGAATTGCAGACCTTATTTATTTTTTATTTTAAAAACCCCAACGACAACAGCCCACAGTTCCATTGTAATGGTGCAGAAACTGGAACATTCCATTGTAACGGTGCAGAAACTGGAACATTCCATTGTAACAGTGCAGAAACAGGAACAAAGTGACAGGAACACTCATGCTGAGGCAGCTGTTTGCAAGAACTATGGAATTCTTTTGTCACACGACACAAAAAACCCTCACACACAAATCTGACTGAAAAAGAAAAAAAGGCGAGCACCGACACTACAGCCCCACAAGACCCACTCAACCTCAACCCGTGTGCCCCAAACAAGTGCAATGTGTGAACTGTTAGCACTCAACCTCAACCCGTGTGCCCCAAACAAGAGCAATGTGTGAACCGTTACCATGTTAATACCAGCGAAGCCAGCACCACAGAAACCATCAACGTCTAAGTCTGAAGAGGCTGAACTATGATCAGGCACCACCCTAGTGCAGCCATTACTACACATTTCATTGTCTCAGGAACTGACAGGCCACGCCTCCTCTGCACAACAGCATGGGAACAGTCTGAGGACCCCACTCCAATGCAATGCGTAACTGCTGATCACACTGCAGATTGTGACACCTTGTTCACTGGCGACAGCAGACACATCCCACAATGCACATCAAGGAACGTGTGAAGGCAGTCAGACAGAATGCGAGAAGATCTTGACAGTGGAGCGAGACATGTTGCATTGTGACTGGTCTTTGTCCGATACTGCCTTGCACTGTCTGACCGTTCACCACTTTTCACTGCACCGGATGTCAGTAACTGGGAATATGCAACACTCAGCACAGTCTCTGGAAAATCCCTCGTCTGTTTCTGTCTGCTGCTGTCACAGACCAACACCAACAATGTCTCACACATACACGGATGGGGGCTTCTGAACAAATCCAACTTCCCAATGAACACACACCACCAGTGTATGAGCATCACACACACATCCATGTGTCGACATGGCTTTGCATCAGTGTGTTAACTGTTTGGCTCACATCAGCGCATGCACTCTAAATCACTATGAAGACACTTCATATACTTGTTTGCACTGTACAGCTGGCGAGGACTGTCTGAACTTCACACTACCTGTATGAAACAGCAACGCACCACCCGAGGCAGGTACTGTGAGCCTGCCACGTAAGACTGGGAACCATGCGAGGACTGTCTGAACTTCACACTACCTGTATGAAACAGCAACGCACCACCCGAGGCAGGTACTGTGAGCCTGCTACATAAGACCCAGAATCATGTGAGGACTGGAGCAGCGAGTTGGTGAAAAGCTGAAAGAAGAAGTGGGGTGACAATTCCAAGCTCTATCCATGGACACTTCAATGCATCAAACAGACACGCCGTTGTCAACCCTGGTTATTTCATTCCTGGCTTCTGTTCACACTTCCATTGGCCAACTAGTCACTTCCACTGGCCAACTAGTCACTTCCACTGGCCAACTAGTCACTTCCACTGGCCAGCTTGAGTCAGTCACTACTGTCACACCAGGATCACCAACCTGCAGTGGTCACCAACAGGCTCTAAGTTGTAACTACAGCATTTCGAAGATGGCATTATATTTATCTTCAAACCACATCACATCATTGATGGGTGTCAGCGGAAACACCTTGTCTGTTCTGTTAGGTGTGAAGTATGTTACAAATTAGTACTGAACCGGTACACAGCAACAGGACTGTCCTATGCAAACTACACTCACGCCACACCCATCCACCCCACTCACCATCTCTCCCTGTGCGCATGTGTACATGTTCCTGGCACCCCTGGTCCTTTCTGTTGACAAAAGTGTGGGGAGGGATGGATAGAGAGAGCGTGGTGGTGGGGCATGAGAGGCATGGCCATAACACTGCACAGACACAAGTGTCATGGAGACTGTGCTGGTTGTATCATCCTATGCACAAGATAGCAATAAAACCCACAATGTTCATGATGCCCATACTAGTGGGATGTTCAACTGGTGGCACACCACACATGGAATACAGATGCACTCATACACCTGTTCACACGCAGAGCTCATCATAACACAGAGAGTTCTGACTTTGCCTATACTTCAAAGCTGAATCTGTTGCTATTTTCTGTCCCCAAACCTTTGTGTGCGCATGTTGTGTCTGTGAACATGTATGTGCAAGTGCCTCTGTGTGTGTGTGTGTGTGTGTGTGTGTGTGTGTGTGTGTGTTAGTGTGTGAGTACATATGCATGCATGAGCCCATGTGTATATCTGTAAGTGGAAATATGCTCCTGTATCTGGGTGTGTAGGAGCCTAGGTCATATCTGGGAGTGAATGCATGTAAGTGTGTGTGTGTGTGTGTGTGTGTGTGTGTGTGTGTACACGAGCGCATATACATGTGACTTTGTGTGAGAAACAGATACAGCTAGTAAGAGAGAGAGAGAGAGAGAGAAACAGATCAGGACAAAGACAAAACAAAGGAGTATGTGTGGCTGGAAACGTCACCCCAAACTCAATCTCCTTGAAGACACTGTACAGCAGGACAAGGCTGGATCACGTCAGACATCCTCAGACACGTACACACCTCTCTTCTGTCAAACACCCACTGCCATCCTCCAACAGAGACCTCCTCCAACAGAGACCTCAGACCAAACATCTCTCTGACATATACATGTACACCAAACAGCCCCCCCCCCCCCCCCCCCCCCCCCCCCACCTGAACCAATCTACACATGGTATGGCAAATCCACAGCAATGATTTCACCTCAGCATATTGACGAGCTCATATGCACACCCAAACTTACAGCCACAGACATGCATTGGCCTTCATATACATGGTAAAGTGCACACACACACACACACACACACACACAAAAGCCAGCCAACGTTCAAGAACCTAAACACTCACTTTTCATTTGAAGATGAAAAAAATTCCAGGCAAAAACAACAAAAAAGTAGATATCAATATTACAGGTAACGAAAGTGCCAATATTCCACAGCCCACAAAATGAAAAAACAAAAAAAGGGAAAAAGAAGGAAGAGAAAACACATGAAAACAAAAACACATCCACACAAACCAACAGTAACAAAGCACATGGAAAATCCAAAAGACATCAAAAGAAGTGCTTGAAAAAGGAATCTACATAACATGGATATTCAGCGACCAAGAGAATAAAGAATGTCAAGACATAAAAAATTACCTCTTAGATTTCTAACACTGTCAAATTAAGAAATTAAAAAACCAAACCTAACAAACAAAAGTCATAGAATAATGACAAAACGGGAAGAAGGAAAGGTGCTGTCCCCCAGCCAGTACTATTCCAGCACTTCTAGGTAAGTGACGGGCACTTTGCCTCGCTGCGCTCCCCTCTCTGCCATCAGCCAATCAGGATCCAGGCCCTGTCCCTTGTACACCACGATTAGCTGGAAACACACCCAGACACGCTGTGTTTGAGTCAACAGAACACTGCAGGAATAATGGCCTAGAAGCACTTCCAGCCACTGAAAAGTGTTCTATACATGTCTGTATATCATTCTTACGTTACAGCATCCTGTGTCTTCTCCACCATGTCAACTAGACATGTTCTACCACCAACACTGACACACATGGTCACTTTTCACTACTGATCTGGTCATCTGTCATTTTTTTTTTTTCTAACAGAGCCACTGCCAGCACATGGAAGATAAGACAACCCCCAAACAACAGGAGACAAACCAGGTGAATCCAAGTCAACCCTGTGCTTTTTACCCCCTTCCAAGCTGTTTTCCCACAGCCACTTCATCATGTACTAGTAACAATCACAACAACACATAAAGACATTAAATGTTCCGAGTTTGAATTAAGCACTCCTCTGTTGAAATAATAATGTAAAACCATTGTAAACTGGGGTAAGCTTGAAAAACTTGTGAAAAAAAACAAAACAGGGAAGAGGAAGCTCTGCTGCAAGTGACAACGATGCACAAACTATGGAGAATGATGTAACATGGAGACTGTGCAGAACCAATCGTAAGAAGTTGATACACAACAGGTGTTGGAATAAACTGAGCATGTGTGTGTGTGGTGTGTATGTGGCATATGGTGGGCTTCTGTGTGTGTGTGTGTGTGTGTGTGTGTGTGTATGTGTGTGTGTGTGTGTGTGTGTGTGTGTGTGTGTGTGTGTGTGTGTGTGTGTTGCACCTTTCTGTGTACCCAGGTGCGCATGCACATGAATGAAAACATTAATTTAAGAACATAAACTTAAAAAAAAAGAAGGCATCATTTGCCATCTGTAAACCACCTCTCCCCTATCTATGGAACATATGGGTCACCATCTGAGGCACTGACTGTGCTGTACAGACAACACACTTCACTACGTCTTTTACCTTTTGCCCTCTAACACTAACACAGGAAGACAACATCAAGTCGATTCAGTGCTCAACAACAGCAACTGCCTAGCTACATGAATAGTACAATCAGGGAAATACTGACTGCTCTTTTCCTGTGATGGACACACACACACACACGCACGCACGCACGCACACACGCACGCACGCACACACACACACACACACACACACACACACACACACACACACACACACACACTTTCTCTCCGCTGACATCATCATTACCAACAGCACACATACACATGCCCACATGCAAGGGTCAGGCTCAAATCTTCAACAGTTATTAAACGAACACCACACCAACAGTGTAGCACAGACATGCAAGCTTTCAGCCTGAATGGTTAATACATTTGCATAACGCATTTTCATCAACACATTTTCTGTTCAAACGCAGGCATGCAGTTTAGTGACAAGATAAGTATGAACAATTTTAACACGAGTTAAAACAACAATGTTAGGGGGCTGCTGACGCTTCAGTGAAAATAAGTACTGTGGAAAAAAGCAGCTAGGTACATATTACAAATCAAAGCCTGATTCAAAAGAGAATAATAATGCAAAACAAGTATGTTGTGTAGTATTCAAAATCTGAGTCTAACACAAAAAAATTTGCAGATCAGGTGTACAATACTTTAAACAAGTTAATAATGGCCAGTTTGGAATGAAAAACAGACAAAGGTCCCAAGGTGATGTGTTTGACACAAATCATCACCATGTGTGACTGGACGCCCTTTTAGAACAAGGACAGCCATTAGGCTGACTTGGGTGAAACTATACTGTGCTGTTTGTCTGTGCCCAGGCTGACATCCATCACCTCCATGGTAATGTATCAAAGTGGACTTGTTTCAGAGCTTCTGGCAGGGTCATCTTCTTTCCGTGTGGTCACGGGTTCATTGACACATGCCAAGCGAACACAGCACATGGGACTTGCTTCTATTGTCCCATGCAAAGGACCAGCCCTCACACCATGCTAGACAGTGAGTGGGACTGTTTCTATTGTCCCATCCAAAGGACCAGCCCTCACACCATGCTAGACAGTGGGTGGGACTGTTTCTATTGTCCCATCCAAAGGACCAGCCCTCACACCATGCTAGACAGTGGGTGGGACTGTTTCTATTGTCCCATCCAAAGGACCAGCCCTCACACCATACTAGACAGTGGGTGGGACTGTTTCTATTGTCCCATCCAAAGGACCAGCACTCACACCATGCTAGAGAGTGGGTGAAGAAGATGAGGACACATCCTCCCCCAAGTCTGACTTGAACCACTGATGTGGCACTCTCTGGCTTCCCAAGTGACCATGCTGTGTTTCAAGTCATGACAGCACCAGGGCACATGTCCACTGAACTGGTTAGGATACTGAGACAGGGCTCCAATAAGCCAGGGCTTCCAGCCCCTCCTGTTCTTCATGTGCTGGACTTGCTTCTGGCCGATACTTTTATTCCAACCAAAAAACAGTAAAACAAATATGATCAAACATGTCTCGCTAGTATCCATGCGATGACAACAGCAAGCAACGCAGGTTCTGATACATCTAGGAAACAAACTCTTATGGAAACATTCCACAAGGCCCTTAAAACAGCAAAATCTTCAGACACAAGCATGCCAATGCACACTACAGTAGATTACGAGCCTTTTCTTCAATCAATGAACAATCTAATAAAAACAAATGGCTCACACAACCCACACTACACTTGTTCACTGCCTGGTGCAGACTAAAGGCTACTGGTGGTATCAAGACCTGTCAACTGCAGACACAAGGGACAAAAAGACGACAGAAGCAACGCATCAACAATCTATACTCACAACAGCAAAAAGTTCTCACTCTCTCTCTGTCACACACACAAACACACACACACACACACATACACAAGTGCACACGCACATGCACAGAGTTTATGTACAATCCTCTTCAAAAGCCTAGTACAAAAACTTTCCAACTGAACAGTTACAAAAAAAAAAGAAAAAAAGGGCAGACTAAAAGCAATGCATAGAGGAAAATCAACAGCCTGTCGACCAGCCTGCCTTTCCCAAATCATCATCAACATGTGTCACTGAGGAAAATCAACAGCCTGTCGACCAGCCTGCCTTTCCCAAATCATCATCAACACGTGTCACTGAGGAAAATCAACAGCCTGTCGACCAGCCTGCCTTTCCCAAATCATCATCAACATGTGTCACTGAGGAAAATCAACAGCCTGTCGACCAGCCTGCCTTTCCCAAATCATCATCAACATGTGTCACTGAGGAAAATCAACAGCCTGTCGACCAGCCTGCCTTTCCCAAATCATCATCAACACGTGTCACTGTGTTAGCAGGCAAGTGTGAGCGACACTGGCAAACAACTAGAGGCCAGTGTAAGAATCCCAACCAGCAGTCATGGGCAAGTGGTCCTGCTGACTGGCTTAAAGACTTCCAAGAGCCCTCTCCCTCTCAAGTCATTAACAGACGTTCTTTCAGACAATGAAAGGCCAACAGAATGAAACTGGTTGCCCTGACTGTTGAACATGCCACAGGAACACACCAGTTACATGGCTGTCAGCATGCTGCCTTTGACATTGAACAGCATGATCAGTCTCACTGGAAGGGAAGAGAGTGGAGGAGGGGGAGGGGCGCTGGGAAGTCTTTGCAGTGTGGCAGAAGTAAGGGCAGGTAACAGAGATCGAGCAGTGACAGAAAAGCATGCATCCCAAGTCAGCTGTCTCAGCTGGAGTGGAACTAGCAGTGGGAGTGAATGGAATGTAAAAAAAACAATGGTGTTAGAAAAGCATGCACCCAAAGTCAGCTGTCTCAGCTGGAGTGGAACTAGCAGTGGGAGTGAATGGAATGTAAAAAAAACAATGGTGTTAGAAAAGCATGCACCCAAAGTCAGCAGTGTTAGCAGCAGTGGAACTAGCAGTGCCAGTGACTGGAGCAAGAGGACAGGGGTTAGACAAGCGTACATCCCAGGTGAGTGGCGTTAGTGGTGAGGTGACAGTGACAGCCGTGGCAGAAAGGACACAGGTGTGGGAAGCAAGCAGGCATGTCAAGGAGCAGGGGTGCTGTCCAAAACGCCACACACACAGTTACCTCATCCGCTAAGAGGGACAACTCAGAACTGTCTGCAGCGTCATAGTCATACAACACTCGCGCCTGCTTTTTCTCCGTGGGGGAGGGCGCCGTCACCTCAATGGACGGGGGCGCTGAGGGCCGCAAGGGGGCGCTAGCGTCGGCTGTGAAGGCGGAGGGGGCGCTGCCTGCCGCCCCAGAGGCCCCCATACCCCCCATGCCCCCCAGTGGTGAGCTGCCTGCGCTGGAGTTGACATTGTAGCTGAAAGCACACCCAGCCTACGCTGCTGACCTGGCTCTGCCGACCTGTTGGCCTCACCATGGCCTTGACTGCTGCCTACTGCCTGATACCGACACCCTGACCCCACTCCTGCTTCTCTCACACAGGCAGGATCCAGGGCACATTTGTCCAAAGCCTCGTCTCACACACACATACGTATGTGCACATGTATACACACACACACACTCTCGCACACACACACACACACACTCACACACACACACACACTCACACACACAGTGTGTGTGTGTGTGTGTGTGTGTGTGTGTGTGTGTGTGTGTGTGCCATTATACAAAAATGTCTTTTCTTTCTTTTTTTTTTCTTTTTTCTTTCCTCTGCTTTTTTCTTTTTGTCTTTTTTTCAAGTCTCTTCCAATTTCCTCCTCTTTCCCTCCAACTTTTCAATTGCACCAAAACTACTTTCAACATGTGTTAACAAACACACATTCTTTGCACATGAAGCATACTTATAAGTATGTATCAAATACATCAAAATCACTCTTATCATACTTTAATACTCATCCTTTGCACACCCAAAATCGGTGTACTTTATTACAGAATGAACCTTTTCTTTGAAGTTTGAAATAACAGCTTTAAGCTGAGACCTATGAAACCTTGGTGCAAGCATTTGTTCGGTCAGTGCAGCTGCCAGTGCCAGCAGCTTTCAATGAACGGCGGCATGAACTGACATACACAATCATGTCTGAAAGCCACATGGAGACAAAAACTGCACTCATCGCCAAACAAAACTGTCTGAAAGCCACACAGCATCCTACGTCAAGTTGACAAACTGCAAAATGATGTTCCACACTGACAGGACCAAGCCTTTCTGTGTTTTCCTCACACAGCATCCTACGTCAAGTTGACACACTACAAAATGATGTTCCTCACACAGCATCCTACGTCAAGTTGACACACTACAAAATGATGTTCCTCACACAGCATCCTACGTCAAGTTGACACACTACAAAATGATGTTCCTCACACAGCATCCTACGTCAAGCTGACACACTACAAAATGATGTTCCTCACACAGCATCCTACGTCAGGTTGACACACTACAAAATGATGTTCCACACTGACAGTACCAAGCGTTTCTGTGCTGTTCCTGTGTGCTGTCAACAGACATCAAGTGAAGCCCGGCTGCCAGCCCCATGTAGCGGCTGAAGGCGCCTTGCGAACACTTGCACTAAATAACAATACTGTATCAATGCTGTGCCTTCACTTCACCTAACACACTGTAAGACGCCAACTGTAAGAAACAAAATCTTCAAGCAGTGAGGCAGCGGCTAAAACTATTCCCTGCTGCTGATAGGACAACACCCACTGAAATCATAACAGAAGGCTGAAATCCTCACAGCTTTTGTAATGTTAACAAACTGATGAACATGTAACTGAAGCAGATGCTGTTGCTGACAATATGACTGATGAAAGTGATGACAGGTGAAAATATGACTGATGAAAGTGATGACAGGTGAAAGTATGACTGATGAAAGTGATGACAGGTGAAAATATGACTGATGAAAGTGATGACAGGTGAAAATATGACTGATGAAAGTGATGACAGGTGAAAATATGACTGATGAAAGTGATGACAGGTGAAAGCATTTGTCACAACAATCATTTTGACTGCTGAAATCAAAATGCGGGATGACCAACAGTCAAAATCAAATTCTGGAGAATGTATGTTTCAAACGAAGTCACTAAATACCCACAGCTTTTGAGTGTGAGTGTGTGTGTGTGTGTGTGTGTGTGTGTGTGTGTGTGTGTGTGTGTGTGTGTGTATGCCTGTGTGTGCGTGTGGATGTATTTGTGTGTGTATGTATGTATGCCTACATGCATGTGCATGAATACATCTGTGTGAATGTGAGTTAGTGCAAGGATGCATGTTTGTCCACATGGTTATTGTATGTTTTTGTTTATGTTTGTGTATGCGCATGTGCATGCATGTCTACACATGTGCATGGCCACCTCCATGTGTTAGCATAAGGATGCATTTGAGTGCATGTATTCACTTATATGTGTGTGTTTATATTCTGGTCTCCAAGAAGCACATATGCATTCGTGTAAACACAGCTATGATTTGTCACACAGTCAGAGGGATCTATCATCAAACAATCTTCTTAACATACACAAATCTACTGTATGCACAATCTTAAAATACAGAAATCTGTCATACACACACTCTTACAATTAAGTGATCTATCATGCACACAATCATACAAAACAGTGATCTATCGTACATACTATCTTAAGATACATATATCTATCAAACATGGGGCTTAGAGTACACAGATTTATCATACACATGATCTTTACAGTATAACTATATGGATCTATCAAACAAACCATACTTCCATCAGGAGATCTATCATATATGTAATTTTACAAGTCTGTGACCTTGACTGTGATACATATGATCTTACAAGATCAATCTTACAAGACAGTGATATATCTTACTATCTTCAAATACAAGAATCTGTCACACACAATCTCACATTACACAGATCTGTCAAGTGCGCAATCCTACAATAAAGAGATCACACACAGAAACTTTAAATACAGAGATCTGTTATGCACACCATCTTAAAAAAAAAGGATCTATTATCCACATACTCTTACAATAACAGGTCTATCATACACACAATCATACAATATAGGGATCCGTTCTACACATAATCTAACAACATATGGATTTTTCATAAAATACAGATAATCATACAGATTATCATACACTTAATTCTGTGAGAGATCCATCACACACATATAAGCTTACAAAATATCTGTCACACTCACAATTTTACATTACAGGGATGTGTCACACAGTTGCAAGCCATATAGATCTATCACTCACATACCATTCAACAGTAGAAGGATCTATTACAGTAATAATCTATCTTTCAACAGAAGGATCTATCAAACATGGAGGGATCTACTTCTAAACACGTTTACTATAAAGGGATCTACGAAACATGAAGAGGGATCTGTCTTGAATACTATTCAGAGAAACTACTACAACACACAAACAGTGTTAAACATACAGAGAGCTACCCTACACACAAACACTGACGACACATAGATCTATCATACACATGATCTGGATCTATAAACACAAGACTCGGAGCACCCACAGGAAAGGGATCTCTCATACATAATACCAGCACAGAGAAGTGGTCTACTATCCAAACAGAGTGGACTATGGAGAGGGATCTTACAATACATACACATCCCATTCCTAATACCCCCCTCCACACCCCAGCCCTCCCAACTGGCTCTCCAACTTGTAGAGGAAAACTGTCACACAGGACAATCAGGCATGGACAGGACTGAGGAGGCTGAGCCAGCAGTCACCTTGGCGGCTGAAAACTCTGCTGGAGCTGACCAACACTACTAGGCATGTTCAGTGTCTGGCCATGCCAAGCTCTGACTTTGCTATCAGCTGAGCATGATTCCTGTCACAGGTCTTTAACCCTTTCAGCGCCAGGGAATTCCCCAATCCTCACCCCACACGCGTCAGCTGGACTCCAGCGTCTATGGTCTATTTCTGTTCCTATTCAAACAATGCCACTAAAAACAGGGAGAGGCTGGAAGAAGAGAACACTCATAACAGATTCCACTGTCCCACATCACATCAAACTGAAGAAGAGAACACTCATAACAGATTCCACTGTCCCACATCACATCAAACTGAAGAAGAGAACACTCATTACAGATTCCACTGTCCCACATCACATCAAATGGAAGAAGAGAACACTCATTACAGATTCCACTGTCCCACTTCACATCAAATGGAAGAAGAGAACACTCATAACAGATTCCACTGTCCCACATCACATCAAACTGAAGAAGAGAACACTTCATTACAGATTCCAGCCAGTGTCCCACATCACATCAAATGGAAGAAGAGAACACTCATTACAGATTCCACTGTCTCACATCACATCAAATGGAAGAAGAGAACACTCATTACAGATTCCACTGTCCCACATCACATCAAATGGAAGAAGAGAACACTCATTACAGATTCCACTGTCCCACATCACATCAAACTGAAGAAGAGAACACTTCATTACAGATTCCAGCCAGTGTCCCACTTCACATCAATGGAAGAAGAGAACACTCATTACAGATTCCAGCCAGTGTCCCACTTCACATCAAATGGAAGAAGAGAACACTCATTACAGATTCCACTGTCCCACTTCACATCAAATGGAAGAAGAGAACACTCATAACAGATTCCACTGTCCCACATCACATCAAACTGAAGAAGAGAACACTCATTACAGATTCCACTGTCCCACATCACATCAAATGGAAGAAGAGAACACTCATTACAGATTCCACTGTCCCACATCACATCAAACTGAAGAAGAGAACACTCATTACAGATTCCACTGTCCCACATCACATCAAACTGAAGAAGAGAACACTTCATTACAGATTCCAGCCAGTGTCCCACTTCACATCAAATGGAAGAAGAGAACACTCATTACAGATTCCACTGTCCCACATCACATCAAACTGATGAAGAGAACACTTCATTACAGATTCCAGCCAGTGTCCCACTTCACATCAAATGGAAGAAGAGAACACTCATTACAGATTCCACTGTCCCACATCACATCAAACTGAAGAAGAGAACACTTCATTACAGATTCCAGCCAGTGTCCCACTTCACATCAAATGGAAGAAGAGAACACTCATTACAGATCCCAGTGTCCCACATCACATCAAATCGAAACATCCCCTGAAAATCATGGACTGAAAATTTCAGTAAAAGAGGCATTTAACTGCATCACTTGTTCTATAAAAGAGGCATTTAACTGTACCACTTGTTCTATAAAAGAGGCATTTAACTGCACCACTTGTTCTATAAAAGAGGCATTTAACTGCACCACTTGTTCTATAAAAGAGGCATTTAAGTGCACCACTTGTTCTATAAAAGAGGCATTTAACTGCACCACTTATTCTATAACAGAGGCATTTAACTGCACCACTTATTCTATAAAAGAGCATTTAACTGCGCCACTTATTCTATAAAGAGGCATTTAACTGCACCACTTATTCTATAAAAGAGGCATTTTATGACTGCATCATTTTGTTTTTCATCCTGAGGTAGGATCAGGTCCAGCATTCATGTTCATGAGGCAGAACAAACCTTTGCCCTCATACCAGGGGTTCAAATGGTTTTTAGGTCTTCTAGCAGCAAAACATATGGCAATGAAATGTTTCCATCATGGAAGGGTTTACCCACCACTGGCCAAAAGCTTTCCGCAGTCCTGTGATCTTGAAGAACTTTCAAGGGAGCAAAATAACTTCACGAGTTTGATGGAAGGACTGTCACCTGTTTCTGCTTTCCTTCTGCCACAGTGCCACAGACTTACTCATGTTTCACCGGAACCTCACCGACACAGTGGAATGCAGCCTTAAGCCCGCTTTATATCAGTTACATATCCCAAGATCTCCATCGCTGTTGGCTGCCTATCTAGATGTGGTTGCCATTGACTCCCAGTTCCAGACACTGGTGCACCATCTCGGCACTTGGCACCTTAACCCGATACTCCCCTCATCTCCCATGAGTACAAAACATTATCCCTCATCCTAAAGGATACCTTGGAGATGTTCAAACAGGCTTGTCTTACCTGTGAAATCAGGAGAATTTCATGTTTTCGGAATCCCTGGACACCCACTATGAACAAAAGGACTGTCTTTTTCATCTGCTCAAGGCCATCTCTGAAAGCCACAAGCTACATTATTCTTTGTACGCTTGGAGTCTTCTTTCTTCTCACTCTTTGTTTCCACTAACATGGTTTACAGAACACTCTCTGGTGTGCTACCATATGCTTGTTTTTTTCTTGCTTTTTGTTTGTTGTTGTTTTTTTCTCCAGGAGGTTGAATACCCTTTAGGTTTGGAGACAGGAGCTATGATATCTCCACGCATTTTTACTTTGTGGAGCAATGAAATTCAAAATGTTTTCTTTTCCCTTTGTTTGAAATAGAAGAGTGAAACAATGCTCCAAAAGGAATGAAGTTACAGGCCGTTGAAGAAAGTGACAGCATTAAAGCATACAGCACCGAGAGATATATCAACTCTCCAGACACCTGGCCGGGAAAGAGTTCAGTCAACATGCGTGATACAAAGCACTTGTGCACAGAACCTTCCACAAAAAGACAACACCACATCAACCATCTTACTCTGAAGTTGACAGAGAGCTGGAAAAAAAAAAACCACATGAAGAATGCGTTATGTCTATGAGCCAATCTGCAATGCTGTTTTAATGAGTAAGCACCATCTTCTCCCTCCCTCTCAAAAAAAAAAAAGAAAGAAAGAAAGAAAAAACGAAAACCTTGCCACAAAACCGTCCATAAAGTATCAAGTAATGTGAAAAAGTAAGGCATTTCACGTTTAACTGATATATCTGGGAGTTCATTCCCTGCTCCTAGAATAAAACAACACACACACAGACACACACTAAGAACATTAATAATGCCACCGACATCAATGTTCAACAAAGATTTGGTTTACTTTTGCAGGATTTTTTTCCTATCACAATGTCCAAGTAAAAAAAAGGTCAGAAGTGAGAGACAAGACAGGTAGTTAAACGAAGGAACAGAAGTAGAAAAAAAAAGAACAGCTAGAAGTGAGAGACAAGACAGGTAGTTAAACGAAGGAACAGAAGTAGAAAAAAAAAGGTCAGAAGTGAGAGACAAGACAGGTAGTTAAACGAAGGAACAGAAGTAGAAAAAAAAAGAACAGCTAGAAAGAAAGAGGGCCAGGAAAAGCCAAAGCAAAGGACAGAATAAAGTTGTTCAACTCATGGGAAGAGGGGCAGAGGACAGCTGGAATAAGGGAGGCAGAGTGTAGAGAAAAACCTACAGGAGGAGTGGTGATGAGAAGACTAGGGACTGAGTGGGTGGGGAGATGGGGGGTGGGGGTGGGGGGCGGAAGGTAGGGTGGGGAGTGGACAGATGAAAAACAAACAAACAAAAAAAAGATACGGAACACATGCAGGCAGGGAACGATAAGGGCATGACGGTGTACAAAACAGCCTGAATCAGAAATGTGGCAGTGTGTATGGACAGCCTGAATCAGAAATGTGACAGTGTGTATGGGACAGCCTGAATCAGAAATGTGGCAGTGTGTAATGTGGCAGTGTGTATGGGACAGCCTGAATCAGAAATGTGGCAGTGTGTATGGGACAGCCTGAATCAGAAATGTGGCAGTGTGTATAGGACAGCCTGAATCAGAAATGTGGCAGTGTGTAAAAGTGGCAGTGTGTAAGGGACAGCCTGAATCAGAAATGTGGCAGTGTGTATGGGACAGCCTGAATCAGAAATGTGGCAGTGTGTATGGGACAGCCTGAATCAGAAATGTGGCAGTGGTAATGTGGCAGTGTGTATGGGACAGCCTGAATCAGAAATGTGGCAGTGTGTATGGGACAGCCTGAATCAGAAATGTGGCAGTGTGTATGGGACAGCCTGAATCAGAAATGTGGCAGTGTGTATGGGACAGCCTGAATCAGAAATGTGGCACTGTGTAAAGTGGCAGTGTGTATAGGACAGCCTGAATCAGAAATGTGGCAGTGTGTAATGTGGCACTGTGTATGGGACAGCCTGAATCAGAAATGTGGCAGTGTGTAATGTGGCAGTGTGTATAGGACAGCCTGAATCAGAAATGTGGCAGTGTGTATGGGACAGCCTGAATCAGAAATGTGGCAGTGTGTGTGGGACAGTCTGAATCAGAAATGTGGCAGTGTGTAATGTGGCAGTGTGTATAGGACAGCCTGAATCAGAAATGTGGCAGTGTGTAATGTGGCAGGTGTATGGGACAGCTTGAATCAGAAATGTGGCAGTGTGTATGGGACAGCCTGAATCAGAAATGTGGCAGTGTGTAATGTGGCACTGTGTATGGGACAGCCTGAATCAGAAATGTGGCAGTGGTTAATGTGGCAGGTGTATGGGACGGCCTGAATCAGAAACGTGGTAGTTATGTCATTGTGACTACACAGAGAGATGGCACTTCAAAATAAATACATATAAAAATTCTCACTTCAGAATTTTCAGTTCTCGTGAAATAGGGTAGATGAAATCAGATGGAACCGCCAGAAACTGCCAACTCTGTTATATTGCACCTGCCTTTAAACTAAAGGGAGATAAAGCTGGATGTTGAAACTGAGGCTTTCACTTTGACAACATTCAAATGCACTGTGGAAAGTGATCAATTGAAATGTGTTCCAATTTTGTTCAACGTCAGTTATAAAGTTGACTGTATCAAGCAGACTGTTGGATCAAACATTTGCTACATTTTTCTGTTTGTGGAGAGTCTGGGACACACAAATATATGTGAACAGAAGCTGTAGTGGCATCTGCTAAGCTAGACACTACAGCACCCACTCTGTTCAGCATCATGTTCTCTGCAACGCTGACTGACAGCTTCAGAGAAGGGCATGTAGGCATCAACATCAGATTCAGTACAGATGGACAGCTTTAACCTCAAGAGGCTCAAGGCAACAACTAAGGTTATGACAGACATCACCAGGACTTTCTGTTTGCTGATGACAGCGCCCTCAATGCTGGCTCAGAAACCGACATGCAATCCAGCATTGACAAGCTTTCCTTAGCCTGTGCCATCTTCAGGTCTCACCATAAATACAAAGAAGACAGAACTTCTGCATCAACCCATGCCAGGAAGACCCTATACTGAGCCAAAGATCTCAGGCAATGGTGTGAGACTGGCTGCAGTTGAGTAAATTCACCAACCTCGGCAGCACACTGTCCCAGAACGTCACCATCAACGATGCAGTGAGTATCAGAATTGCAAAAGCAAGTGTAACCTCTGGCAGACTACTCATCAATGTTTGGAACAGAAGAGGCATCAGTTCAGAGACCAAACTGAAGGTGCACAGAGCAGTTGTTCTCCCCACACTCCTCTCTGCATGTGAAACGTGGACAGTGTACCAACGGCATGCCAAGAAGATGAATCACTTCCACAAACCTGCCTCAGAAGGTTGTTAAACATCAAATGGCAAAACAAAATCCCAGACACAGAGGTGTTCGACCAAGCAGGCCTGCCCAGCATCCACACCATCCTGGTGCTGTCTCACCCTCAATGGGCAGGTCATGTAGCATCCACACCATCCTGGTGCTGTCTCACCCTCAATGGGCAGGTCATGTAGCATCCACACCATCCTGGTGCTGTCTCACCCTCAATGGGCAGGTCATGTAGCATCCACACCATCCTGGTGCTGTCTCACCCTCAATGGGCAGGTCATGTAGCATCCACACCATCCTGGTGCTGTCTCACCCTCAATGGGCAGGTCATGTAGCATCCACACCATCCTGGTGCTGTCTCACCCTCAATGGGCAGGTCATGTAGCATGCATGTCAAACTACTGGCTACCCAAGAGGCTCTTCTACGGTGAGCTGCAACAAGGAGTGCGTTCCCTTGGTGGTTAGAATAAATGTTTCAAAACCACTCTCAAAACATCCTTGAAAGCGTTTAACATCAACCTGACACATGGGAACAAACTGCTATGGATCAAGCTGGATGGTGCTACTCTATTAACAAAGGTGTCAATTTATACGAAGAAAGGAGGACAGCTGATGCGCAACCTAAGAGATGGGCAAGGAAAGACCACAATCAAGAGGAGGCCTCCCACATTCCCTGTCCAAGCTGTCACCGCACATAATGTGCACGCATCGGCTAGATCAGCCACCTGCGTATCCACGAATGATCTGACCTCTCTCCATCCCAAGACGACTGAGGTGGTCCTCACTGACTGGACGAACGACCACACACAGCACCATCAGTACAATGAAGCAGTGACCAGTACAATGAAGCAGTGACAAAGCAGAGGAGACTGCAATGCCCGCTGTGGGTTCTCCTGCCAAAGTCTTCTGAGCTGGCATGTTCATGACAGAGTTTCAATGGACAGATGCACCGGCAGTCTCCTTGTGCAGTGGGTGACGCTCACTCATCATGCTGGCCCCAGGACTTCATCCTCCTCGTGGCCTTCAGCAGGGTTAGTGGGTGCTGGGCTGAGTATGTTCGATCCCAGCAGGCATCACTGGACTCTACAGGTGGGGGAACTCAGCTGCAGTTTGTTCTCTCTTCTGCTAGGTTGCCTCATCACCTGAGACCTAAAGCTCCCTGCACACTGCTGGTGCTGGAACTGTGACAGAACAGACCTGAGTGTGCTTGTGTAAGGAGGGAGTGGGGCTCCGGGCTTTGAATGAGTGGTATTGAGCAGCGCTACTGAGAGAGTATGGATGGAGGACACATACAAACACATGCACACGCACAAATGCCTACACACACACACACACGCACGCACGCACACACGCATGCCGAAAAAGAACAGAAATAGTGTTAACAAGCCAGACACAGGTCAGCAAACCAGTGTGCAATCTCTGAGTGCACTCACAGATTGGAGGTAGAGAAGGTGAAGAGGGATGACGATGGTGGAAGTTGGGGGAGGGTAACGGGATACAGAGGGGTAACAGGATACAGAGGGGTCATGGGTTACAGAGGGGTAACGGGATACAGAGGGGTCATGGGATACAGAGGCAATGCACGGCAATGGTTGATTTACATGAAGTGCAGAGGGGAAGAGAAAGAAGAAGGGTCGAGTTCGAGGATGGATTTAGCTTTCATCACTGTTCCAAACAAAATAATATTTTTTTTAAATAGCTTCTGTGAAAAACAACACCACAAACAATTCCATGCACTTTGGAAAACATGTCACATTTACACACAACGTCAATTGTTGTATATTATCTCTATTCTGAAAAAACAAACAAAACCATGACATATTTCCAGTACTGCAATACTATGTCTAAGGCTGAACACAAGCCCCCAATTGCATGAGACTGAGGGGCAGGACGGGGATAGCAAAACAGAGTAAATGAAACAGTAAAACCAAACTTTCTGACAGTAGTGTGACACTCAAATCAAACACAAAGAAACAAAAACAACAATCAAAAACAAATGTACATAAAACTAGTAAACAAACAGAAAACAGCACAGAATTTAAGACTGATCACAGCGCTTTCGTTTTTATCTCACTCTGATCCATAGCCCAAGCACAGCTATATCCTTTATTCTGTTTGTGTCCTACCCAAATTCTTCCTCATCATCTTTCTGTATTTTATCTGTCGTCTTCCAAATCCATCACACAGCAGCATATTCTGCCCCTCAGGGCACATACTACAAACGTGTCATTCCACCTCATGCACCAAACAAAGGTGAAAGAATCACACAGCAGCATATTCTGCCCCTCAGGGCACATACTACAAACGTGTCATTCCACCTCATGCACCAAACAAAGGTGAAAGAATCACAGTCTGCATTATACAGCAACCCCAACTATCGGAAACATCCAGAGAAAAAAAATGATGACCAACCTGATAGACCTGATGCCATGCATACATAATTACTTAACCGGCTTCCCAAACGAAACACAAAAAGATAAACTGAGGAAGATGATTATTAATGGGAAGGCAAGCACGTGTGTGTGTGTGTGTGTGTGTGTGTGTGTGTGTGTGTGTGTGTGTGTGTGTGTGTTTGTGTATGTGTGTGTGCGTGTGTGCATGTGTGCGTGTGCGTGCGTGCATGCGCATGTGCGCGTGTGCGTGCGTGCGTGCATTGTGTGCGTGCGTGCAAGCGTGCGTGTGAGTGTGTGTGCATTTGTGTGTGTGTGTGAGAGTATGTACACAAGCTGTTCAGCACTCTTTCCACAGTCATACCTGTTGCACTGTTAGCGGTTTGGTTGGGAATGGAGGGACAGGAGTGTGATGGTGCAAGGAATACAGAACATTTTCCCACTGGAAACACATCAGGAGAGAAAAGCTGAAAAGAACAGTGGCATCCCTTACAGCAGGATAAGCCATGCTAGCTGCTTGACCCTTGATATCCTACCTTCCCAGCTGTTTCTGCAGGTCGTTCATGTACTGCTGGCACTGTGCGTAGAACTTGACCTGGGCTTCGATGAAGTCGTTCAGACAACGCAGGTGATGGGCCTGCGCATAAAGACACACAGACAGGCAGCTGTGCATTTAGACAGACATGTACAGACAACACACAAACTGTTACTTCTCACAAAAAGTGATGCACGCATTGCATCATCTTCATATCAGGCATTTGCACTTTTGTATAAGTAACCACCATCGTACACACTCACACTCACGCTCATACACACACACACACACACACACACACACACACACACACACACACACACACACACACACTCACGCTCATGCTCACACACACACACACACACACACACGCTCACGCTCACACACGCACGCGCACGCACACACGCACACGCACACACACACGCGCATGCACGCACACACACACACACACACACACACACACACACACACACACACGCGCGCGCGCGCGCGCGTGCACACGCACACACACACACACACACACACATACACACACAGGACTTCATCAGACAAACAGCTCAGCTACTTTTTTTCTGTTGCAAACGTTTCAAACAAAAACTCCACCTTCTTTTAATCCTCTCACTGAGCCTCTGTTCTGTGTCCTTTTGACATCTTGACACAGACTTCCTGATGCTAAATACCCCTGAACAGGAGATATCATCAGGAAAGACAAGTACATCCTTTTGACATCTTGACACAGACTTCCTGATGCTAAATACCCCTGAACGAGATATCATCAGGAAAGACAAGTACATCCTTTTGACATCTTGACACAGACTTCCTGATGCTAAATACCCCTGAACACGAGATATCATCAGAAAAGACAAGTACATCCTTTTGACATCTTGACACAGACTTCCTGATGCTAAACACCACTGAACAGGAGATATCATCAGAAAAGACAAGTACATCCTTTTGACATCTTGACACAGACTTCCTGATGCTAAACACCACCGAACAGGAGATATCATCAGAAAAGACAAGTACAAAACTGGGAGTGATACTTCAAATAAATAAATAAATAAACCAAAGGATAGCAGTCCCATGGCAACTTTGCCATCACAACTGCTGTAACAGCAGAACTGCTAAAAATGGCAAACGTTTACTCTGAGAATCTGTTCCTCTTTGGACAAACTGTTAAGTTTACCTACCCAAATCATCTGGTTGCATTATCTCAAACCTCTTTGTGTCTGCTTTTCATAGTATAATCTTTGACATGATCCAAGAGAGCTGAACTGCACACAACCTGACCATCCCAGATTCCTACTGAGAAAAAAAAAGTGTCACTCAACAAAATTTAGGAAAACCTATAACAGCTTGCATTCTCAAAAAAAGGAAGTAACCAATGAAATGTTCTCTCGTGATGGAAATACATTTATTGCTGGCCTGTCTATACATGTCCAGTATTCTTTTAGTACAGATGTACTGTTCAAAGTCCATGGTATTTAAGAAACAAATATGTGAAATCTAGCACTGGGGAAGACTAAACTGGATTTGACAGCCAATTCAAAACAGTTCCAAGATCACCAGCCCCGTGGCGAAGTGGTTAGCGTCGCGGACTCCCGGCTGGGAGGTCGTGGGTTCAAATCCCATAAGAGTCATGTGGGTCCAAGATCAGCCAGGGTAACCAGTTCTGGCTTTCAGCCAGGCAGGCGCAGTGAGCCAGGAGTCAGACTCTTGTTCCAAGCTGCCATTCCAGGCAGCCAGGCTGGAAGGGTCTGTCTTTTCAGGGTGGACTCCTATGCAGACTACTACAGCCCCCTCTGTCTATCCAATAAGGTATGGGACTTTAACACCAAGGTCCTGTGTGGGACTGCTATGCAGACTACAGTCCCCTCTGTCTATCCTATGAGGTATGAGACTTTAACACCAAGGTCCTGTGTCGGACTCCTATGCAGACTACAGTCCCCTCTGTCTATCCTGTGAGGTATGAGACTTCAACACCAAGGTCCTGTGTGGGACTCCTATGCAGACTACAGCCCCCTCTGTCTATCCTGTGAGACTTTAACACCAAGGTCCTGTGTGGGACTGCTATGCAGACTACAGCCCCCTCTGTCTATCCTATGAGGTATGAGACTTTAACACCAAGGTCCTGTGTGGGACTCCTATGCAGACTACAGTCCCCTCTGTCTATCCTATGAGGTATGAGACTTTAACACCAAGGTCCTGTGTGGGACTCCTATGCAGACTACAGCCCCTCTGTCTATCCTGTGGGACTTTAACACCAAGGTCCTGTGTGGGACTCCTATGCAGACTACAGCCCCCTCTGTCTATCCTATGAGGTATGAGACTTCAACACCAAGATCCTGTGTGGGACTGCTATGCAGACTACAGCCCCCTCTGTCTATCCTATGAGGTATGGGACTTTAACACCAAGGTCCTGTGTGGGACTGCTATGCAGACTACAGCCCCCTCTGTCTATCCTATGAGGTATGGGACTTTAACACCAAGGTCCTGTGTGGGACTGCTATGCAGACTACAGCCCCCTCTGTCTATCCTATGAGGTATGGGACTTTAACACCAAGGTCCTGTGTGGGACTGCTATGCAGACTACAGCCCCCTCTGTCTATCCTATGAGGTATGGGACTTTAACACCAAGGTCCTGTGTGGGACTGCTATGCAGACTACAGCCCCCTCTGTCTATCCCGTGAGACTTTAACACCAAGGTTCTGCGTGGGACTCCTATGCAGACTACAGCCCCCTCTGTCTATCCTATGAGGTATGAGACTTTAACACCAAGGTCCTGTGTGGGACTCCTATGCAGACTACAGCCCCCTCTGTCTATCCTATGAGGTATGGGACTTTAACACCAAGGTTTTGTGTGGGACTGCTATGCAGACTACAGCCCCCTCTGTCTATCCTATGAGGTATGGGACTTTAACACCAAGATCCTGTGTGGGACTCCTATGCAGACTACAGCCCCCTCTGTCTATCCTATGAGGTATGAGACTTTAACACCAAGATCCTGTGTGGGACTCCTATGCAGACTACAGCCCCCTCTGCCTATCCTGTGAGGTATGAGACTTAACACCAAGGTTCTGTGTGGGACTCCTATGCAGACTACAGCCCCCTCTGTCTATCCTGTGAGGTATGGGACTTTAACACCAAGGTTCTGTGTGGGACTGCTATGCAGACTACAGCCCCCTCTGTCTATCCTGTGAGGTATGGGACTTTAACACCAAGATCCTGTGTGGGACTCCTATGCAGACTGCAGCCCCCTCTGTCTATCCTGTGAGGTATGGGACTTTAACACCAAGGTTCTGTGTGGGACTCCTATGCAGACTACAGCCCCCTCTGTCTATCCTGTGAGGTATGGGACTTTAACACCAAGGTTCTGTGTGGGACTCCTATGCAGACTACAGCCCCCTCTGTCTATCCTGTGAGACTTTAACACCAAGGTCCTGTGTGGGACTGCTATGCAGACTACAGTCCCCTCTGTCTATCCTATGAGGTATGGGACTTTAACACCAAGGTCCTGTGTGGGACTCCTATGCAGACTACAGCCCCTTCTGTCTATCCTATGAGGTATGAGACTTCAACACCAAGGTCCTGTGTGGGACTCCTATGCAGACTACAGCCCCCTCTGTCTATCCTATGAGGTATGGGACTTTAACACCAAGGTCCTGTGTGGGACTCCTATGCAGACTACAGCCCCCTCTGTCTATCCTATGAGGTATGAGACTTCAACACCAAGGTCCTGTGTGGGACTGCTATGCAGACTACAGCCCCCTCTGTCTATCCTATGAGGTATGGGACTTTAACACCAAGGTCGTGTGTGGGACTCCTATGCAGACTACAGCCCCCTCTGTCTATCCTATGAGGTATGAGACTTCAACACCAAGATCCTGTGTGGGACTGCTATGCAGACTACAGCCCCCTCTGTCTATCCTATGAGGTATGAGACTTTAACACCAAGGTCCTGTGTGGGACTGCTATGCAGACTACAGCCCCCTCTGTCTATCCTATGAGGTATGGGACTTTAACACCAAGGTCCTGTGTGGGACTCCTATGCAGACTACAGCCCCCTCTGTCTATCCTATGAGGTATGAGACTTCAACACCAAGGTCCTGTGTGGGACTGCTATGCAGACTACAGCCCCCTCTGTCTATCCTATGAGGTATGGGACTTTAACACCAAGGTCCTGTGTGGGACTCCTATGCAGACTACAGCCCCCTCTGTCTATCCTATGAGATTTTAACACCAAGGTTCTGTGTGGGACTGCAGGCACACAGAAATCTTGCCAGGTGTAAATCCCATTCCAGCTTTTGCAGATGGGTAGACCAACAAGTGCCGGTCAGAGGGATGACACGGAAGTAAACTACATGCACTCTGGTTTGGTGTTAAGACATCATCCCTGATGACAGAATGTGGCTACCTTAACAATGGGATCAAAAACATCACATATGCACAAATGTCACCTATCATGTACCTCACAACTGTCAGGCAAGCAACGGAAAATGAATTTCAGTCAAACAACAATGTGCAGTCTTTGCTGGGCATGAATATTTGTTTCTCAGTTGTAAAACAATCATCTGAAAGTAATCCAATGATACGTGTGAATCTGAGTGTGGATCATCTAGTGACATTAAGATATATAAAGAGGCACGGTCATAAGCCCACAATCTAGTTGAGCAAACATGTATTTCATTCAGTAACAACAGTCACTGGAGATCCTACGACACACAAACTATCCACCTGTCCTAATCCTAGGAGGCAGACCCCCACTTTACGGTGACTCTGACCAGCAAGGAGGTCAGCTGTGGCCCAACACTCACATGTGTGCTGTTCCCACCTGTCCTAATCACAGGAGGCAGACCCCCACTTTACGGTGACTCTGACCAGCAAGGAGGTCAGCTGTGGCCCAACACTCACATGTGTGCTGTTGATTCCTTCCAGCAGAATCTTGGTGATCTCTGACTGTCGGTCAAACTCGGCCTGGGCCGACCTCAGGTCAGCTTCCGCCTGAACAAAATAAACACATCTGTCATCTCCCAGGATCACCACCACCACAAACTATACACAGTTCTGTTCTACAGACAAGGAAAAAGACCCCGTTTTCCACACTATTTGGAATCCAACCACTGACAATCCTGATGTGAGAGACACAAGTCTAGATACTTTAATCAGCACACCACTATCATAATGGAAGGAGCATTTTGTCATCCAATGTGCAGCAAGAATGAAAAAAAATGACATGCCGCAGTATAAAATAACGAATTATTGCACATAACTTTGCATGAGAAAAAGCTTCGCTGGTGATTGTATTTTGTGTGTGTGTGTTTTTCTTTCTTTCTTTCTTCCTTTTTTGTTTTTTCGTTTGTTCTGAATGGCTTCAATAACGTGTTTGCAAATCAGTAATTTCTTTCACAGGTGTTCGTGTGTTTAGCAGGCAAAATAGGTTCAGAAAAGGAACAGCTACCCTTACCCTCAACAGAGAAACATTTAACCAGCCAATATACCTGCAAATCCAGTGGGACTCTTTGTAAAGGATAGCAATCCAAGTTTCCCAGACAAATGTGACATGACTCAATGTTATGACATGACTCAATGTTACGACATGACTCAATGTTACACAATGCAGTACAATGCAGTCCAGTGCTGCTGTCTTGTGTTTAAATGGGAAATACAACTCTCCACCATCACCTTCACGGCTCAATAGATGTGACCCTAACCACACCCTTACCAGGTGGTCTTCATGAGAACTAAACACTGCCCGCCACTGCCTTCAGTGATCAATAAGCATATCCCCATACACGAATATCATCTGCTATTCATAATCAGAATGAATACTGTCCACTGTTAAACTGCTTGATAAAATCTCCCCAAACACGGACATCATCTGCTATTCATAATCAGAATGAATACTGTCCACCATTAAACTGCTTGATAAAATCTCCCCGAACACGGATATCATCTGCTATTCATAATCAGAATGAATACTGTCCACCATTAAACTGCTTGATAAAATCTCCCCAAACACGGATATCATCTGCTATTCATAATCAGAATGAATACTGTCCACCGTTAAACTGCTTGATAAAATCTCACCAAACACGGATATCATCTGCTATTCATAATCAGAATGAATACTGTCCACCGTTAAACTGCTTGATAAAATCTCCCCAAACACAGATATCATCTGCTATTCATAATCAGAATAAATACTGTCCACCATTAAACTGCTTGATAAAATCTCCCCAAACACGGACATCATCTGCTATTCATAATCAGAATGAATACTGTCCACCGTTAAACTGCTTGATAAAATCTCCCCAAACACGGACATCATCTGCTATTCATAATCAGAATGAATACTGTCCACCGTTAAACTGCTTGATAAAATCTCCCCAAACACGGATATTATCTGCTATTCATAATCAGAATGAATACTGTCCACCGTTAAACTGCTTGATAAAATCTCCCCAAACACGGATATCATCTGCTATTCATAATCAGAATGAATACTGTCCACCGTTAAACTGCTTGATAAAATCTCCCCAAACACGAATATCATCTGCTATTCATAATCAGAATGAATACTGTCCACCATTAAATTGCTTGATAAAATCTGCCCAAACACGAATATCATCCGCTATTCATAATCAGAATGAATACTGTCCACCCTTAAATTGCTTGATAAAATCTCCCCAAACACGAATATCATCCGCTATTCATAATCAGAATGAATACTGTCCATCGTTAAATTGCTTGATAAAATCTGCCCAAACACGAATATCATCCGCTATTCATAATCAGAATGAATACTGTCCACCCTTAAATTGCTTGATAAAATCTCCCCAAACACGAATATCATCCGCTATTCATAATCAGAATGAATACTGTCCATCGTTAAATTGCTTGATAAAATCTCCCCAAACACGAATATCATCCGCTATTCATAATCAGAATGAATACTGTCCACCGTTAAACTGCTTCATAACAGCTCCCCAAACACGAATATCATCTGCTATTCATAATCAGAATGAATACTGTCCACCGTTAAACTGCTTGATAAAATCTCCCCAAACACGAATATCATCTGCTATTCATATTCAGAATGAATACTGTCCACCATTAAACTGCTTGATAAAAGCTATCTCAAACACAAACATTGGACCACTCTTGATTGGTTAATAAACATGACTGTAAACAAACATTGCCAGTTGGTCATAATGGGGATAAAACCCTATCCACTGCTGCCTTCACTGTTCAGACACATCTATTACCAATACTCACTGTGGGAATCAATCTTTATCCACCACTGTCCACGCCCTTTGATAAATATGACCGAGAACACAAGCACTGGTTACCAAAGAGTCATTATGGTACTAAAACACTACCAAAGAGTCATTATGGTACTAAAACACTATCAATCATTGGTGAGTCATTATGGTACTAAAACACTATCAATCATTGGTTCAACTGTTCAATAAACATGACCCAAAACGCATCTACCAGAAAAACATCTGCCAAAAGAGCACAGAAAATGCATTTACTTTTATTTATATTATGCCAGCCTTACAACAACAAAAAAAGAAGTCAAAGATCATCAGTGTGCTTTGTACTCATGCAAACAGAGAAGTAATAGAAAGTGCAGGTGGGAACACTGAAAGGCAAGTGTCAGGTAACTAACATCCTAAATGAAAGGCACAAAGTGTGTTGAGGAAAACACATTTAATGTTAAATCAGTCACAATGAAGTCATCCATGCATAAAACCTCTGGGGCATGCAAGCATGCTCTTTCATGATCACCCAAAAGAACTAGGTCCTAGTTTCCTCTTCTCACTTTGAAGAAAAGTTGATGTAATTGTATTTTCACTGAATCAATTTTTTTTAATTAAAAAGCTCTCCAAAACACCCATGGAGACATCCAAGTACAAAAGATACAGAAAGAGCCAATAAAGGAAAAAGTAACAAACAAAATGAAAACGGGGGAGAAAAAGGTACAACGGCCAAACGACCCATCTAACAGGCGACAAAGGGGAGCAGCAGACAGCTGACAATTCTACCCACTGACCCAAAACACTGGAGAAACACAAAGCAATGGAGAAGAAACATCTGACCACAGCACTGGTGACGAAGTACACTACAGGCAAGACACAACAGGACTGAGTGAAGTCTGTCACACATCAATGAAATGATCAGAAGTGAAAAGGTGTGTTCCACTCCCCAAGACAACAGACTGCAAAAGCTACACATCAGGGACCTCTTCAAATACTCATAAAGTCATATGCAATATCAACAGTCTTAAATCACAAATGGCATCACACAGCAAATGCCCATCAAGTACCACCACATTATACAATACCAGCAATCTATAAAAAAAACAAAAGGATATCATACACAAGGGACCTCTTTAAAGCATCCTGAAATGTTTGAACATTAGCAACCTCTCTAAAGCACCCTGAATTGTTTGCAACATCAGCAATCTTTTTAAGAAATGATCTTAAACATCAGGGGGTCCTCTTCAAGTACCCTAACATGTTTTCAACATCAGCTATCTCCCAAAAAAAGACACCACACTCCAGGAGCCCCTTCAAGTACTGAAACACGTTTGCAACATCAGCAACTTGGGGGGAGGGGAGAAAAAGGACATCACACAACAGGGACTTACTCAAGTGCCTCAAAACCTCTAAAACATCAGTGAATGTGGTGGTAGTGGTAGTAGGTGAGGGGGGGGGGGGGGGGGGGGGGGGGGGGGGCGCTTCAAACGGACAACAAAGTGTGCAATGTTCATTTTAAATCCAGATTTGTTCCTCATCCCTTGATCGTTCCACTAGTGAAGCCAAGACCGTGTTCCCTTGTTTTCCACACTTCAAACAAGTGTTGAATTATCTTGAGTCTCACTCAATGCATTTCTCCACATTGTCCTAACCTGCTGATATATCGAACTACAGAGCACACAGTGGAAACAACAAACGGAGAGACAGTCCTGTTGATGACAAAACCAGGTTTACACTAATCAGAACAGGGCTGTCAAAAGATCTCTGCTTGCTAGCTGAGAAAAACTGGGCTCTGTAAGGATTGAAACAGTTTGCCCTCTATTAGCGACTCCACTCAGAATCAGATTTTCTGATTTTTTTACGGGCTGGATTTTAAATCTGGTCTGAGCTCGAAAAGTGGCATCATCTGAGCCTGAAATGCTGAAAGGAAGATGGGGGGAGGGGGGTGGGTGTAGTGAAAGGGAGGGTGGGGGGAAGAGGATGTTTTCCCATACCTGAATCAAACAGCAGAAAAAAAATTCGCAAGGCTTACATAGTGACTGCCAGTTTTTTTTAAGGCACATTTCTGGCCTAAGCCTGAAAAGTGGCATCCTGACAACTGGAACATTCTTCTTTGACCTGTGGGTCTTTCCCTCTTTGCGTTCAACTTCAACAGCACTTTGTTGTTCAGTTCCACCATTTTCAACAGCACTTGTTTTTAAATTATAACGTGGGACCTGGTCGGCTGTGTGGATAAACTATTGTCGTTTTGATGCATAGGTCTTGGGATCACAATGTTTTCAAAACAAAGGATTGTAGAGATGGCTGCTTGTCAGAATCATAAGAGTCTCTTATGCCTGCCTCATTTCTGCAATTTTTGGTACGTTATGGTTTAAAGTAAAATGAAGCGGTTTCAAGACCCAATCATGATCCTAGAGACCTGTTTACACTTTTTTTTTATTGAAACACCTCGTTCTTCAACAGTATTTCTGCAAACGTCTGACTTTTCCTGGACTTCCCTGACTGTCCAGTCACTGCTGAAAGCTTCCGTGAAATCCAAGACTTCTCCACTTTTCCTTCAGCATTATGGATCCTAAGAAAATCGCTTTGTGATTCACTCTGTCAGAAGTATTCAAGGTCAGATTCACATCAATGGCAGACACACAGAATAAAACAAAACAAAACAAAAGCATGAACAAAATCTAGTTCCAGGTCACTGTTCAACAGTAACTGCTGCAGTCTGCAGACACAAGCTGAAAGGTGGCCTTAGCAGAGATGCCACACGTAACTCCTACATGAAACAAGCACAGGCTCTGGTTCAAGCCTTGCTTTAGGCTCTTTCGTTTCCTCTCCCTACCCCCTCTCCGCTGCATGCTAAACGGTTTCTCTTTCGGGTGAAATAATGAACTGAGATCCCGCATGAAGCTCACACTTACCGCACATCAGAACAAAAAAAAGACAAGGCAAAAAGGGAAGTGTTCCTTCCAAAAATTCTGCACGACACATGAAAAAAACCCGTACCAGCAAAGGGAGGTGTACCTGGGCAAATTTTGTGCTTGCACATATTAAAACCACCCATGGAAACCAAATGGTAAAATTCTGTACCAAAAGCCATTTTGACTGACAACAAAATAATAATATGTATAGAGAAAATGTTTCTTTTAAAGTGTGGAATTGTAGAATGGTAACAGTATGGGGAAAGCAGCCCAAATGTAACACCCTCATCCCCACTCTTCCTCTCTCCCCACTGCTTTCTTGTGTCTCGTGTCATGACTGAATACAAATCATAGGATCCCCTCGTTTAGCCCAAATTTTCAACATCAAGATGTGTGTTGTGGTGACAAAGTGATTCAGTGCACATTTGCCTGACACGAGAGCCATGCGCCATGTGATAAACCACATAGTCTCTATGCCATTCTGGCCTTGTTAGCCCTGCATACGCCTGAGCATAACAGCTGCAGTGTTGGCAAGGCACTACCACAGTGCTCACAGAAAACTCAGTATCCAGTGTATCGGCACTCTGGGTCCAACACACCTTGACATTAGCTGCGGCTGATACTTTTCTGTACGAGACCTTCA
This sequence comes from Conus ventricosus, assembly GCA_018398815.1. Classification (NCBI taxonomy): domain Eukaryota; kingdom Metazoa; phylum Mollusca; class Gastropoda; order Neogastropoda; family Conidae; genus Conus; species Conus ventricosus. The sequence goes on from CM031625.1 coordinate 49,499,053, forward strand.
TCCTTTCTGCGTGGCTCGTTCCTCTCTCTCTCTCTCTCTCTCCCCCCCCCCCCCCCCCCCCTCTCATGAACAACCAGATTGTTGTCCTCTTAAGACAAGTTTCAGGGTAAAAGAAAAATTGCTTGTGTTAATCAATACTAGTGCTCGCTGAATAAGCCAAATCTCAAGATGTGTGTTAGAACTGCACCAAACAATGCATAAATGCCAGACCTGACCAACCCCAGGGTGACCATACTGTACACTCACCTGACTCACTTTTTCACAGTGATACCAAACCTGGTTAAAGATAAGCTCATGAGAAGTTCAAATCTAAAATGTACTTCCATTCACTGCAGAGTCTAAAGATGATCTCTACAATAACAGAGACACTGACTGTACAGTGACTGAATGAGCAGTGGCTGTATCTGTGAGTCAAACTGGAAAGGCGTTCAGTTCCTGGTAAGCTTGTAATAATTAGCGTGGTTTAACTTAAGGAATCACCAAGCAGCCCTCACATATCATGATCAGCACAGGCTAATATCAAGATGATTTGCATGGTGAGTTTTTCAGCTGTAGCTACAGCCGGAGCTATAAAACACACCAGATCAGTAAAGAGACCCTGTCTGCCTTATCAGCTCATGCCACCGTCACATAACCACAACAACAATAATGTCAAGGCACAGACACCAAAAGTGCTGTATGTATGACGCCAGACACAGGGGAAACATTACCACTACAGCTGGCAAAAATGCAAAAGTTACAAGCACAATGCAAATGTTGTCATAGTCATGCAAAAGTTGCCAACCTTTAAAGTTGCTTACTTTCAGCTGCCAATCTATCAATTTTGCACTTTACTAAACAATAAAAGACTACAAGAAAACTGCATTGCTTTCCAATGATCATAAAATGCCAGTCGCTATGTGCACTGAAATGGTTTTCAGTCATGTCCGGCAACAAACACGGAATAGGAACAGAAAGCAGTGAAGTAACCCTGACAACCATATACACACTCACATGAAGTGATACACATTCCCAGTAACCCTGACACCCATATACACACTCACATGAAGCGATACACATTCCCAGCGCACATAAGATGAAATGGAAAGTCAGTAACTTATGCTTAATAATCAACAAGCTGACACCACTCTCTTTCTCCTTGTGAGTGTGGGTGCCAATGGTTGGGACTAATGTAATCAGTATGCTCTTTGTTACCATAACCATGTTTTATTGGGTCTTCCTCTTCCTGATGATTGAGTTGATTTTAACGTGGTGACAGCCCTGATGTGGCCCTTTGCGGTCGGCTGGGCTATAAGCAACATTATCTTATATTATCTTATCTTCCTGATGATCAAATAACATGAACATAATTGTCTATGAGGCACATCATATATGATTAGAAACACACAAAAACTAACTTGCGTGGTGCAATATGCATTATCTTATGTACATATGCATGTGTGTGAGTGTGAGTAAGTGTGTGAGTGTGAGTAAGTGTGTGTGTGTGTGTGTGTGTGTGTGTGTGTGTGTGTGTGTGTGTGTGTGTGTGTGTGTGTGTGTGTGTGTGTGTGTGCATGCACATGCACGTGCATGTGTGTGTGTGTGTGTGTACATGTACATGTATGTGTGTGTCTGAGTGTGCCATGTTTGACTGCGTGTGTGTTGTGTGTGGTAGTGTGTTATACCAAAACAGGATTAAAACGGATTTCAGAAACTGAATACACACACACACACACACACACACACACACACACACACACACACACACACACACACACAACACACACACATGGAAAAGTCAGAGTCATCTCAATCCTCTTCTGCCAGATCAGAGGTAAGTTGCACCATCTACAGCTTCCACAGTTCAGGAAGACGTCGTCTATTCCAGGAGGTATCCCCCTGTGTCTGGACCACATTGTCATTCCATGACCCCTCCACATTGTCATTCCATGACCCCTCCACATTGTCATTCCATGACCCCTCCACATTGTCATTCCATGACCCCTCCACATTGTCATTCCATGACCCCTCCATGCAGGTGCTGGCCATGCCTTTCACACAGCGTTGGCCACCCAGCAGACTGACATCACTTAAAGGGTGGTGGTCATGTAGAAGTCAACACTAATCCAGTAAAGAAAGGAGTCCTTCATAGCCAACCTTTAGCCGCCAACTCCCACGTCAAAAGGCAACTACTGATGTTGTTACAGTTAAGTTTCATGGCCAACCTTTAGCCGCCAACTCCCACGTCAAAAGGCAACTACTGATGTTGTTACAGTTTCATGGCCAACCTTTAGCCACCAACTCCCACGTCAAAAGGCAACTACTGATGTTGTTACAGTTTCATGGCCAACCTTTAGCCGCCAACTCCCACGTCAAAAGGCAACTACTGATGTTGTTACAGTTTCATGGCCAACCTTTAGCCGCCAACTCCCACGTCAAAAGGCAACTACTGATGTTGTTACAGTTTCATGGCCAACCTTTAGCCGCCAACTCCCACGTCAAAAGGCAACTACTGATGTTGTTACAGTTTCATGGCCAACCTTTAGCCGCCAACTCCCACGTCAAAAGGCAACTACTGATGTTGTTACAGTTTCATGGCAAACCTTTAGCCACCAACTCCCATATCAAAAGGCAACTACTGATGTTGTTACAGTTTCATGGCCAACCTTTAGCCACCAACTCCCATATCAAAAGGCAACTACTGATGTTGTTACAGTTTCATGGCCAACCTTTAGCCGCCAACTCCCATATCAAAAGGCAACTACTGATGTTGTTACAGTTTCATGGCCAACCTTTAGCCGCCAACTCCATGTCAAAAGGCAACTACTGATGTTGTTACAGTTTCATGGCAAACCTTTAGCTGCCAACTCCCACGTCAAAAGGCAACTATTGATGTTGTTACAGTTTCATGCGACCAGACTGCTGGACACCAATCATGACCTGAAGTGCAGCTGAACCAGTGCAAAAGATAGTCATGTGAATGCTTCCCCAAGCTTTCACACCCGACATCAAGATCACAAGGATGCTGTACAAAACCTGAGCAAACACACCACTGAACAACACCAAGTTAGAGAGAAAAGAAGAGAAGAGAGGAAAAAGATGCAGGCAAAGTGCAGACAACTCACTTTAGCCAGGGCATCGTCCTGAGAGTTAGGCAGCATTTTACAGCCATGTTAGAAGAAAAACATAAGGGTTAGCTTTGCCTATCATCCATCACGGTTAACTTCAGCAACGCTAGTTGTAATGATTCTTTTTAGCTTTTTTTTATGATTTTCCTTTTCTGTTTTCTGCTATACTTGAGAAAATTGTTTATAGATTCACAAAAGCTGTGTATGTGCATACACAAGTGTACACACCTGTATGTGCATGCATGTGTATGTATGTATGTGTGTGTGTGTGTGCACACGCATGTGTGCATGTGCATAAGTGCAGGCATGCGTGCATTCCTGTGAACATTGTTTCCTCTGTGTGCATGGATCATATCCTCCAACCTTTGCAAAACCTTTTACATTGTAAATCATGTTGGGGAGAAACTTAATAGATAGAGTATGACTCTCCCTCTCAACTTTCTTCCATACACGAGTTAGCAAAAAGAAAAAAGTAATAAAACTACTTTGTTTCTACACAAGTTAGCAAAATTTAAAAAGTCATAAAGTCTCTATTCATTTGTCTGAGAGGCAAAATAAACTCTGCTACATAAACATCATCTGAATATTTTCTGTCCTCACACAAGCAGACACAGACACTGATCACAAAGTATACCCAACACCAGAACACTACCTGTCGTCACCAACAGCAACATTTCTCAACATCTGCCCCACAGTGGCATCTTTCAGTCATGACCTTTCTTGCCACCTGTACATTAGCCTGTCTCAAAGCCTGACTCGTTCATATACTACATCGTTCATATACTACATAAGCACACAACACCAAGGTGAGCTCTGCTACTGAGCGTCCTATCACAGAATCTTGGTGAAAACAGTGATCGTGAAAGGACCTTTACAAACCGGTCCCACACTGACCATCCTGTATTGTCAGTCCCTCAACAACCAGCGTCAGAATCAGTCCTAGCAAAAACAAAAACCAGTGACAATGTACTGGCACAGTGAAGAGGGGCTTCAGGAAGGTCTGCATTTTATCTAGATATATTACTAAAGTTGATGGGAGAATCAAACATACAGTACCTGTTGCATTCTAACTGGTTTTGCTTATTTGTTCAAGAGCAAAAAATGATCTCTGTTGGTTTTTATCCATGGTAGTGGGCTATGATCTGATTTTCAGCCTTTTGGCTAAGATCAAAATGTTGAAGGGGGGGGGGAGCTACAGAGAGGGAGAGGGGAAGAGAGAGAGAGAGAGACAAGACAGACAGATATGGAAAGAGAGGGACGCAGACAGACAGGGAGACACAGACAGAGAGGGTGGAGACAGAGAGAAAGAAAAAGAGACAGGGAAAGAGAAGGAGGGGTGAGGGAAGAGCGGTGGAGGAGGAGGAGGAGGGGGGAAAGACAGAGACGCAGAGAGAGAAGAGAAAGGGATGGACAGAGCAAAAGAAGAGAGAGAGAGAGAGAGAGAGAGAGAGAGAGAGAGAGAGAAGAGAGAGAGAGAGAGAGAGAGAGAGAGAAGGTGGAAGGAATGGAGAAACAGAGAGACAGACAGAGGCCAGGGGTGAAGGGGGACAGGCAGACAAACATGCCAATGAGAATGCAGCACCAGTCCAGTCAGGGAAATGAGACTGCTCCATGCTCTTTGGCACTGGCAGCTATACTGCGGAACTAAAGTTAAGGGCCGGCCTCTGATTTCAGCAGCTTTCCGTATGTATTTATCATGCCAACACCGCGTGACGAAAAAATGGTCAACTTGGGTTTTCCCAAAGCCTTTCCCACTGCTGCACGTGCCTGACCATGTTTTGCAAGAATTGCAGTTCAGCAACACCGTTTTTAGGGGCAGTGAAAAGGTTGTCAAAACACGAGACTTTTCTTGAAACTTTGCTCAAATTTAGCTGAAGAAGCATTATTGCAGTAGGTTTTTGGCATTTTGCACGAGCAAACCATGGCTATACTGAACACTTCTCAACGAAAGTTGCACAGGAATGGGTATTTAGGGGCGCGCACCAGAGCTCTGATTAAGCATGCCTCCAAGAACGAAACTGACAACAGTGGATCGAGGACGGGCGCTGGGATGGCTGCAGGACGGCGTTTCGGCAGAGAAGTTTCCAGACGGCTAGGAGTTAGCCACTCTGTTATTCAGCGGCTCCACCAACGCTTCCAGACTACCGGAAGTACTGATGAGCGACCTCGGTCTGGGCGGCCAAGATGTACAGATGGAAGAGACGATCGCTACCTCCAGGTCTTGGCTCTACGTCACCGAACCATCACCCGCAGGACGTTGATAGGCAACCTCAGGGCCGCTACCAACGTCACCATAAGTCGCATGACGGTGACCCGTCGTCTGCGTGAGGTGCGCCTGCACTCAAGGAGAACTGTCGTCCGTGTGCCCCTCACACCACGTCATCGCCGGGCCAGGATGGCGTTCTGCCAAAACCATCGACGTTGGAACAGACAGCAGTGGGGCAGGGTACTCTTTACAGACGAGTCCCGGTTTACTCTGTCTTCCTGTGATGCCCGCATACGCGCTTGGAGACGTCCAGGTGAACGTTTCATCGACGCCTGTGTCCAGGAACATGACAGGTACGGAGGCGGTTCAGTTATGGTGTGGGCTGGCTTCCATCTGCACGGGAGGACCCCACTGTACCGTATTAGAGGCAATCTTACCGGCGTACGGTACAGGGATGAAATCGTGACGCCTCTGATCCTCCCTACACTGCAAGCCATGGGTGCCGGCGCTATACTCCAAGACGATAACGCGACCCCTCATCGCGCTAGGGTGGTCCAAGATGTTCTGCAGCGTCAGCAGATTGTGAGGATGAACTGGCCAGCCCGATCACCCGACTTGGTGCCCATAGAACACCTCTGGGATATCCTTGGGCGCCGGGTGAGGGACAATCACCCCCCACCTGCTGATGTCGACCAGCTCTTCCGGTTCCTGCAGCAGGAGTGGATGGCAATCTCTCAACAGATGCTCCAGAACCATGTGAACTCAATGCGCTCACGGATCGGTGAATGCCTTGCAGCCCAGGGTGGGCACACCCGTTACTGAACTTGACCAAACTGAAAGAACTTTCTTGCAACTTTTCAAAAGGGGGGTGGGGTAATTCCGACGTTTGCTGCGCGAATGAAATTTCTTTGTTGGTGATTTTGTTTACATGAATCGAAAGGTTACATGTCGTATTAATACATTTCAAGAGTTGAAGGTTGCTTTGATTTTGGGGTTATGAGAGATGATTCTTCTTCTGGCCCTTAACTTTAGTTCGGCAGTGTAATTCAGTAGTTGAGGTGAAAGTGCAGGAAGCAGTATGGCAAGGTGAAAATGCCAGGTGATTAAGTGGTGGCCATGTCAAAGGTGTTCATCGTGATCTGGCAATCCAAGGGTGGAGCAAGTCATTCCAAGCAGGGACATCAAACAACCCCAGTTCTTCAGCAAGGCAACTTTACAGTTGACACACACAGTTCTTCAGCAAGGCAACTTTACAGTTGACACACACAGTTCTTCAGCAAGGCAACTTTACAGTTGACACACACAGTTCTTCAGCAAGGCAACTTTACAGTTGACACACACAGTTCTTCAGCAAGGCAACTTTACAGTTGACACACACATTCTTTCCTACCTACTCCATTTAATGCCCTTATATCATGCACCTGAAATGAACTGTGTTAATCTGTATGTTGCCAAAATTTCAGATGCAATGAATTTTTTTTTTTTTAAGTGACAAAACAAGGGACTGCTGGGAGGAACTGCAGACAGGGTGAGGTGGAGAGTGGAGTGAGACAGAAAGAGAGATTGTTTTTCAACACACACACACACACACATGCACACACACACGCACACACACACACACACACACGCACCCTGCACCAGTTGATGCACCTAAGGCAGATGTACTTTTTGCTGTGGTACAAAAAAAAAGCCTATAGTCCTGCAGTAGAGGTCATGTAAGGAAGGCCACTCAGGCAAGCAGGATGGTCCACTGAATACCCCTGGGTAGGACTCCTACACCAGCAGAAAGGACACAGGGTGGTCCACTCAATACCTCTGGGTTACACCAGCAGAAAGGACACAGGGTGGTCCACTCAATACCTCTGGGTAGGACTCCTACACCAGCAGAAAGGACACAGGGTGGTCCACTCAATACCTCTGGGTTACACCAGCAGAAAGGACACAGGGTGGTCCACTCAATACCCCTGGGTTACACCAGCAGAAAGGACACAGGGTGGTTCACTGAATACCCCTGGGTAGGACTCCTACACCTGCAGAAAGGACACACAGGGTGGTCCACTCAATACCCCTGGGTAGGACTCCTACACCAGCAGAAAGGACACAGGGTGGTCCACTCAATACCCCTGGGTTACACCAGCAGAAAGGACACAGGGTGGTCCACTCAATACCTCTGGGTAGGACTCCTACACCAGCAGAAAGGACACAGGGTGGTCCACTCAATACCTCTGGGTTACACCAGCAGAAAGGACACAGGGTGGTCCACTCAATACCCCTGGGTAGGACTCCTACACCTGCAGAAAGGACACAGGGTGGTTCACTCAATACCCCTGGGTAGGACTCCTACACCAGCAGAAAGGACACACGTGTCATAAGCAATGACAGCCTCCTTGGAGTTGTCAACCTGCAGATTTCATAGGTTATCTGAAGTCCACCGTGCCCCCTTCCACCCCATGTTATCTGATGTCCACCGTGCCCCCTTCCACCCCATGTTACCTGAAGTCCACCGTGCCCCCTTCCACCCCATGTTACCTGAAGTCCACCGTGCCCCCTTCCACCCCATATTATCTGAAATCCACCATGCCCCCTTCCACCCCATGTTATCTCAAGTCCACCGTGCCCCCTTCCACCCCATGTTATCTCAAGTCCACCATGCCCCCTTCCACCCCATGTTATCTTAAGTCCACCATGCCCCCTTCCACCCCATGTTATCTCAAGTCCACCGAGCCCCCTTCCACCCCATGTCATCTGAAGTCCACCGTGCCCCCTTCCACCCCATGTCATCTGAAGTCCACCATGCCCCCTTCCACCCCATGTTAGCTCAAGTCCACCGTCCCCCCTTCCACCCCATGTTATCTCAAGTCCACCGTGCCCCCTTCCACCCCATGTTATCTGAAGTCCACCGTGCCCCCTTCCACCCCATGTTACCTGAAGTTCACCGTGCCCCCTTCCACCCCATGTTATCTGAAGTCCACCGTGCCCCCTTCCACCCCATGTTATCTCAAGTCCACCATGCCCCCTTCCACTCCATGTTATCTCAAGTCCACCATGCCCCCTTCCACCCCATGTTATCTGAAGTCCACCGTGCCCCCTTCCACCCCATGTTATCTGAAGTCCACCATGCCCCCTTCCACCCCATGTTATCTCAAGTCCACCGTCCCCCCTTCCACCCCATGTTATCTGGCCACAGGCAATCAGCATAGGAAAAAGCAGAAGGGACCGAGAAGCATGTGACAAAGTGAATCAAAACAGCAACCCATTACCACTACAAACAGCAGTAAGGACACACACAAAAAGAAAGAAAAGGCAAGGAGCAGTGGAATATGCATCAAGGTGAAAGTGTCAGACCTTAAACCACCACTGCCAACAGTGGCGGAAAAATCCAACGACAGGATAGATAATAAAGCTTGTGATGGGGTTCGGATGGTGTCGGGGGTGGTGGGAGTGGGAATGCATATGGGGTGGATGCCACACGACTGTCTGGCCAAAAGCACTGATATATATTCCATTTTTCCCATTTTCCAATACCACTTGTGCTTTCTGTTCAGCTTAAAATTGTTGAAAGTCCCACAGCCTTGTGGCTGCTGGGGATGAACATCATACAAGGCTCCCTGTGTCTGGGGATGAACATCATACAAGGATCCCTGTGTCTGGGGATGAACATCATACAAGGCTCTCTGTGTCTGGGGATGAACATCATACAAGGCTCCATGTGTCTGGGGATGAACATCATACAAGGCTCCCTGTGTCTGGGGATGAACATCATACAAGGCTCTCTGTGTCTGGGGATGAACATCATACAAGGCTCCCTGTTCTGGGGATGAACATCATACAGGGCTCCCTGTGTCTGGGGATGAACATCATACAAGGCTCTCTGTGTCTGGGGATGAACATCATACAAGGCTCCCTATGTCTGGGGATGAACATCATACAAGGCTCCCTGAGTCTGGGATGACCATCATACAAGGCTCTCTGTGTCTGGGGATGAACATCATACAAGGCTCCCTATGGGGATGAACATCATACAAGGCTCTCTGTGTCTGGGATGAACATCATACAAGGCTCCCTGTGGGGATGAACATTATACAAGGCTCTCTGTGTCTGGGATGACCATCATACAAGGCTCCCTGTGTCTGGGATGAACATCATACAAGGCTCTGTGTGTCTGGGGATGAACATCATACAAGGCTCCCTGTGTCTGGGGATGACCATCATACAAGGCTCTCTGTGTCTGGGGATGAACATCATACAAGGCTCCCTGTGTCTGGGGATGAACATCATACAAGGCTCCCTGTGTCTGGGGATGAACATCATACAAGGTTCCCTGTGTCTGGGGATGAACATCATACAAGGCTCTCTGTGTCTGGGGATGAACATCATACAAGGCTCTCTGTGGGATGAACATCATACAAGGCTCCCTGTGTCTGGGGATGAACATCATACAAGGCTCCCTGTGTCTGGGGATGAACATCATACAAGGCTCCCTGTGTCTGGGGATGAACATCATACAAGGCTCCCTGTGGGGATGAACATCATACAAGGCTCCCTTGGGCCTGATGTGAATCAAATACCCATTTACTACAAGTGGACGGAGAAGGGTTTCAAGCTACATAAATCCAGTGTCAAGTTATAACTCCACCTCATGAACATCAGCTCCACAAGCAAATACTCTTAACCATTCGCTATGGGCCCCTCAGCTTTCTGTGCTACCCCACAAAACAGTTTTTCATCTTGAAATTTTTTTTTTCAAGACATCTTAAATCTCCCCTTCCTCTCCACCTCTTCCTACACCTCTAAACACACAACACCCTCCACCACCCCAATTCCTGAAAACGTAGTCACAGACACATCTCAAATCATACTTTGTTCATCTTCCTCTCCACCTCTTCCTACACCTCTAAACACACAACACCCTCCTCCACCCCAAATTCCTGAAAACGTAGTCACAGACACATCTCAAATCATACTTTGTTCATCTTCCTCTCCACCTCTTCCTACACCTCTAAACACACAACACCCTCCTCCACCCCAAATTCCTGAAAACGTAGTCACAGACACATCTCAAATCATACTTTGTTCATCTTCCTCTCCACCTCTTCCTACACCTCTAAACACACAACACCCTCCTCCACCCCAAATTCCTGAAAACGTAGTCACAGACACATCTCAAATCATACTTTGTTCATCTTCCTCTCCACCTCTTCCTACACCTCTAAACACACAACACCCTCCTCCACCCCAAATTCCTGAAAACGTAGTCACAGACACATCTCAAATCATACTTTGTTCATCTTCCTCTTCTGCTTTGTTTGGAGGTGAAAAGGGCTGGCTGGTGATCTGTTCCATTTCAAGGCAGAAAAATAATTCATTTTCATAAACAAAGTGCGTTTTTAACAGGTGCAAATCCTCAAACAGTAGAAGACTGGCATGCCCCATGAAAGCATGCTGCTGTTCCTCTGCCAGGGATGGAGGGGGGGGGGGGGGGTCAAAGAGGGAATACAGAGAGGGGTGAAGGAGGTATGGGAAGGAAAGAGCGAGGGAGGAAGAGAAAGGACAGGTGATGACACAAGGCAGACGACAGACTGCTCTACATACAGACTCATGCAGGTGGTCACAAAATCAAACCAAATCTATCACACACACACACACATTGTGGGTCTACACGGTTTTCACTGTCAACTCTACACACATATCGCACCTCCGGGGCCAGCCCTAAAGAGTAGGGACTGGACAAAGGTGACAAATCCGCCTAGAGGCGAGCCCAAAACCCGCAGCAAAAAGATGGGAGAAAAGAATAATCAAGAGAAAAATGATCAACAATCAGAGAAAAAAAAAGTACAACAAATTTCATGTGTTTTGCTACTTGAACACTTCTTTGCATGCAGAGAGAAGGTAAGCAAATTATCTGATTACTTCTTATGAGGAATGTATACGAACATAAAGCATGATAACTTTAGAGTTTTGGACACAACGATAAAAAAATGCTGAACAATTATCAAACGATTAAAAAATGACTACAAATTCAGAAAAATTTGAATCACAACCACACACACACACACACACACACACACACACACACACACACACACACACATCCACACACATTAACACCCTCTCACACTGTGTAAGCATGCATGAATAAAGAATGTAGACAAACACATCAGCTGACAAAGTATCAAATTATTCTCCCCGAGACACATTTTCCCGAAAACATTCCAGTCTTGGCACACAGACAAAAAAAGAAAAGAAAAGAGAGAAGAAGATAAAGAAAAACCTAAGTATCAAAATAATGAGGGAGTACTTTAAGGGAGAAAAACCTAAGTATCAAAATAATGAGGGAGTACTTTAAGGGAGAAAAAAAAAGAGAAAATGGAGAAATACACTCTACCCCAAACTGAAAGCACTGAAAATTCTTCTTCTTTTTTTGACTCAGCCAAACCTCACATTCCAAGTTTCAAATGGAGTGACTGAGGGCAGAAAATGAAGCAAAATTTAGAAAGAGAGGGGTTAGTTACCGCCAAGGACACAGACAAACAAACAAAGCACAGGACAAGACACTTGTCCTGTGCTTTGTTTGTCTATGTCTTTGTTTGTCTATGTCCTTGGCGGTAACTAACCCCCTCTCTTTCTAAATCTCACATTTCAAGTTAGCTGAGCAATGCTGCTTAGACTGATCAGTTCCTTCACGTTGACTTCAATTTCAGTTTACCCATTTTTGAGCAAAGTGTACTCTTTTGTAACTGTACCACTGATAATAAATAAAGAAATTAGGAGGCTGCAGACAACAGGCAGACCATGATCCATTGGGTGCAGGAAATAAAGGAAGACAGAACAAACAAGTGGAGGGACAGGGAGACTGCAAAGATGGGAAAAAACGGGGACAAGGAGACACAGATGTACACTCTGTCATGGATATGATTTTTTTTAAAAAAGCAAACGAACGAAATCAAAATGTGAGTGTGTGTGTGTGTGTGTGTGTGTGTGTGTGTGTGTGTGTGTGTGTGTGTGTGTGTGTGTGTGGGTGGGGGGTGGGGGGTGGGGGAGAACTTAGGCAAGTACGGTAACCCCAAACAAAGTGGGTGAACGAATGGTGTGACTAGAGTCATGAGAAAAAAACACTGATAAAAAGAAGAAAAAGAAAGGAAACAGTGGTTCAAAGAAAAAGAGAACTGAACACATGACCTGGAGTCATTAAGTTGTATGTTACTAAAAAAAAAAAAAAAGTTTGAAAGAATGAAAAGGTAAAAATGCAGAGTTGGATTATTTGCTTCCACAGCCGTAAGAAGAAAAAGGGATGAGGAAAAATGTAATACACCTTCATTCAATATCAATACAGCAAATAAACGCAAAGAATATGGTAAAAGAAAAAAAAAAAAGAAAGATGTGGCTATAGCGTTACAAGATGGCAGTTTTGCCTCACTTAAAAATGGCATACACACACTGGATACCACAGCAACAGCATGGGAAAGTTATTCGAGTGTAGAAAATGAACCTCCCACCCTACCCCCCACCCGTCATTCTCCTACTCCCCCCCCCCCCCCCCCCCCCCCCCCCCCCCCCGAAAAAAAAAAGAAAAAGAGAAAGCAACAGCAACTGTTTCATATGCACACCAGCCACACACACCTCACCACTATGCACATGCATGCACACACACTTGCACACAAATTACCTGCTGTACGCTAGTCTGTGACTTGGCTTTCCTCAACCGACTCTTGGCAGCATCTAGATCCAGTCGCTTTACTTCCAGCAGTTTCTTCTCTTTCTACAACAACATATACAGAGATACAGACAGCGTACACACATACATGTATATTTACATATACATATATACACAGATCAATCAATCAAGACACTCTATTTCTTTCATAAGAACTATGTGTTGTGGTGGAACACATAAACGCATGACATATGGGCACACAACATTGAATAATGTAAAATGTGCAAATGCACTCACACCTGCACATGCCCACAAATTTAAAAACAATATACATAAAGTACAGCTTATTTTTCACATAAAACTAATCAATAACTCTACCCAACATACACTCCATTTTATATCCAGTCAATTTAATAAAATCAGCTGTATGCTAAAATAAACCGTAAAAAGGGCACACACACACACACACACGCCCACACACACACACACACACACATACATGCACACACACACACACACACACACACACACACACACACACACACACACACACTACAAGGGGTGAGAACTGAGATAATTTTAAAATTATTATCACTTGATTATCATCCCCCCTCCCCACAACATCTACACTCTCATTCTCTCCCCACCACCCTCCCCCACCCCCACCCCTCTCTCTCTATCCCAGTCTCCCCCTCCCACTCTCCTCTATCTTTATAACGACAGCATTGAACATTCACTCAGGATGGTCAGGTCAGTGATTATTCAGTGAACGGATTGAAAGAGGCAAAAAATCATGATTCAGTCTGTTCGATATTGTCAGACCTGCTTACCCTAAAACTGCTATAGGAGTACCTTTCAACTACCATGAGCGTTTTCCCCACATTTCATGCATTTTTCTCATTCCACTCCAAGCTTGCAACAGAATGATTCCGTCCTGATCTACAGCTGACAGACAACCGAAAAATCAATGTTTGTCACAATCAAATTGGACAACTTTTTTTTCACATAAGAATGGTTCATACATGAATGACAGGCAAAATGCGCCATCACTACCCAGAGCTGAATACTGTTTTTCTAAGTCAGTCACTAGTCAACTTCACATAATCAAGCACGAAAGGTCGAAATCAGAGAAGCAACGCCCACGACCTGACGGCTATTGATTCAGCTCATGAAAAGGGCAGTGGTACAGCAACCCTAGTCACTGGTCTGACTGTGGCAAAGTGCCGTGAACTTTCCCCAGGCAAAAAAAATTGCAGCAGTCCATATCTATTATCAGTTTGAGGAAAGCAAGCACAGTCTTAACAGTAGACAATACAGAAGTCGCAGCCATCACAAATATGGAGGTGGAAAAAACTGGAAGACCAGGAGACGACATGGATGACGTCAATGAAGAGTTCTTGAAACCATTTGCGTCTGAGACCAAAGACAAGTCCTTCATTGGTTTTAGTGCCACTGAGAACAGCAATGAAAAAGAATCTAATTGCTGATTTTTGTTTTTCGTCACTGTGTGCATTGCCCTTTTCTGTCTGCTCACCAGTCACAACATATGTATTTATGAATACACAGCCTTTATTTACTTTATTTACAATGTATTTGTGCTCTCCATTGTTGTTACTGGTTTTCAAAGCTATTCTCTCACAGTTAATCCATTGATTGTAGCCCAGATGTTCTTTTCCTTTTTTTTTTTTTCCCTAACTGGGTAGACTTACGTAACTGTGTGGTTTATAGCCTGGAAATTACTGTCCATGGAAAAGTTCACATCTTTCTACTTCAGCTTCTTTCTGCTGAAAATCCACTTCATCTTTCTCCAACACAAGACGAATCTTGTCTTGGAGGGCATCAGCTTCTTTCTGCTGAAAATCCACTTCATCTTTCACCAACACGTGACACATCTTGTCTTGGAGGGCATCAGCTTCTTTCTGCTGAAAATCCACTTCATCTTTCTCCAACACAAGACGAATCTTGTCTTGGAGGGCATCAGCTTCTTTCTGCTGAAAATCCACTTCATCTTTCACCAACATGTGACACATCTTGTCTTGGAGGGCATCAGCTTCTTTCTGCTGAAAATCCATTTCATCTTTCTCCAACACGTGACACATCTTGTCTTGGAGGGCATCAGCTTCTTTCTGCTGAAAATCCACTTCATCTTTCTCCAACACAAGACGAATCTTGTCTTTGAGGGAAAGAGGTCAGAAAGCAAGTTTTTTTTTCTTTCCACTCATGTTCAGCTGTTGTCATTATCTCAATGCAAAAAAACTGTCTGTGACTGGGGATACCACTCATGTTCATCTGCTGTCTTTATCTCCATGCAAAAAACTGTCTGTGACTGGGGATACCACTCATGTTCAGCTGTTGTCTTTATGCCCATGCAAAAAACTCTCTGTGACTGGGGATACCACTCATGTTCAGCTGTTGTCTTTATGCCCATGCAAAACACTGTCTGTGACTGGGGATACCACTCATGTTCAGCTGTTGTCTTTATGCCCATGCAAAACACTGTCTGTGACTGGGGATACCACTCATGTTCAGCTGTTGTCTTTATGCCCATGCAAAACACTGTCTGTGACTGGGGATACCACTCATGTTCAGCTGTTGTCTTTATGCCCATGCAAAAAACTGTCTGTGACTGGGGATACCACTCATGTTCAGCTGTTGTCTTTATCCCCATGCAAAAAACTGTCTGTGACTGGGGATACCACTCATGTTCAGCTGTTGTCTTTATGCCATGCAAAAAACTGTCTGTGACTGGGGATACCACTCATGTTCAGCTGTTGTCTTTATGCCCATGCAAAAAACTCTGTGACTGGGGATACCACTCATGTTCAGCTGTTGTCTTTATGCCCATGCAAAAAACTGTCTGTGACTGGGGATACCACTCATGTTCAGCTGTTGTCTTTATCCCATGCAAAAAACTGTCTGTGACTGGGGATACCACTCATGTTCAGCTGTTGTCTTTATCCCCATGCAAAAAACTGTGACTGGGGATACCACTCATGTTCAGCTGTTGTCTTTATCCCCATGCAAAAAACTGTCTGTGACTGGGGATACCACTCATGTTCAGCTGTTGTCTTTATCCCCATACAAAAAACTGTCTGTGACTGGGGATACCACTCATGTTCAGCCGTTGTCTTTATGCCCATGCAAAAAACTGTCTGTGACTGGGGATACCACTCATGTTCAGCTGTTGTCTTTATCCCCATGCAAAAAACTGTCTGTGACTGGGGATACCACTCATGTTCAGCTGTTGTCTTTATCCCCATGCAAAAAAACTGTCTGTGACTGGGGATACCACTCATGTTCAGCTGTTGTCTTTATCCCCATGCAAAAAACTGTCTGTGACTGGGGATACCACTTCCACCACCTCAGAACATTTGACATTCCTGTTCACACCTTGGGAACTGGAATCTCATCAGGACACACCAGGTGTAGTTATCAAACATAACAATTTGCAGCAGCATAGATATACCAAACAGAAGAAATTAAGGAATGAACATTTCATAAACCATCACAGTTCAAAGACCACAAATGACACTCAGGACGTAGACCTCCACCCAAGTTGGACAGCCCTATCCCTCCCCACTTTAGGAAAGTCACTTCCTTTGCTAGATCCAAGTTCTAATCCTTATCATCACCAAATCTTACCTATTTGTAGCTATCAAGACCCCCCTTCTGAGATCAATGCATTACTTCATGAGACCATGTTAAAGAAAATGGAAAGAAATCCAGAATCCTTTCTCTCATCTAGGTCCACATCAATGCTTTCCAGGTTTATCCTATGGACATATTGCATGTGTCCAACATGTTTCATTACAACAGGTTCAGTAGTCTGGGGATCATTTAGGTGACAAAGCCATGGACCAACAGACAAGGGTTAAAACACTCCTTTGGGCCCTAGGCCACATTTCAACCCATGTTTCATCTGAACTGGTTCCATAGGTTTGGGGTCATACATTGCTGACTAACAAACCAAGCCACCTTTGGAGGTATATGGCCTCCTCGGCAGAAGTACACAAATAGAAAATGTTGACCAGAACAAGGGAGGGGTGTGTGTGTCTGTGTGGGTGTGTGTAGGGGGGGGGGGGGGGGGGGGGTGTCCTGACCTGAATGGTCTTCATGTCTCCCTCCAAGAAGTTGTGGAGGGGGGAGAGGAAGTTGTTGACTGTGGAGGTGACCAGTTCACGCTCGGCGTTGCCCATCTGGATCTGCGCTTGGCCACACTTCACCAATGCGTTGCCTGCCCCACACATATGCCACAGAACATCAAAGATCAAGTGTACACTTCACCAATGCGTTGCCTGTCCCACACACATGCCACACAACATCAGAGATCAAGTGTACACTTCACCAATGCGTTGCCTGTCCCACACACATGCCACAGAACATCAAAGATCAAGTGTACACTTCACCAATGCGTTGCCTGTCCCACACACATGCCACACAACATCAGAGATGTTGCCTGTCCCACACACATGCCACAGAACATCAGAGATGTTGCCTGTCCCACACACATGCCACAGAACATCAGAGATCAAGTGTACACTTCACCAATGCGTTGCCTGTCCCACACACATGCCACACAACATCAGAGATGTTGCCTGTCCCACACACATGCCACACAACATCAGAGATGTTGCCTGTCCCACACACATGCCACAGAACATCAGAGATCAAGTGTACACTTCACCAATGCGTTGCCTGTCCCACACACATGCCACACAACATCAGAGATGTTGCCTGTCCCACACACATGCCACACAACATCAGAGATGTTGCCTGTCCCACACACATGCCACACAACATCAGAGATGTTGCCTGTCCCACACACATGCCACAGAACATCAGAGATCAAGTGTACACTTCACCAATGCGTTGCCTGTCCCACACACATGCCACACAACATCAGAGATGTTGCCTGCCCCACACACATGCCACACAACATCAAAGATCAAGTGTACAGGAGGAAAGGATCAAAAGCATGTCTCTGAAAACCACATCATTTGGGGGGGGGGGGGGGGACAACACTGCCAACCCCACTCCAGACACTGTCATTATATTACACTATACTACAATATACTATACTATACCATACCATACCATACCCTACCATACATCATAAAACACCACTCCACACCATACCATACCACATCACACAACACCACACAACACCACACAACACCATACCATACCATACTATACTTAGATACTTAACTATACTATACTGGATTACTCCACACTCACGAAAGATCATCTGTGGAACACACAGATAGAAAAAAAATGGTGAGAAGCAACTAAAACAAAAAAAATGCTGGTTAGATGTGTGAAACACACAGAGTTCAGTGGGGAGTGCACTGGCCCTGTCACAGAATCTACCCCTCCACTTCAGCCCCCTCCCACTACTGTCTACCCCAATGTGAAACACACAGAGTTCAGTGGGGAGTGCACTGGCCCTGTCACAGAATCTACCCTCCACTTCAGCCCCCTCCCACTACTGTCTACCCAATGTGAAACACACAGAGTTCAGTGGGGAGTGCACTGGCCCTGTCACAGAATCTACCCCTCCACTTCAGCCCCCTCCCACTACTGTCTACCCCAATGTGAAACACACAGAGTTCAGTGGGGAGTGCACTGGCCCTGTCACAGAATCTACCCCTCCACTTCAGCCCCCTCCCACTACTGTCTACCCCAATGTGAAACACACAGAGTTCAGTGGGGAGTGCACTGGCCCTGTCACAGAATCTACCCCTCCACTTCAGCCCCCTCCCACTACTGTCTACCCCAATGTGAAACACACAGAGCTCAGTGGGGTGTGCACTGGCCCTGTCACAGAATCTACCCCTCCACTTCAGCCCCCTCCCACTACTGTTTACCCCAATGTGAAACACACAGAGCTCAGTGGAGTGTGCACTGGCCCTGTCACAGAATCTACCCCTCCACTTCAGCCCCCTCCCACTACTGTATACCCCAATGTGAAACACACAGAGCTCAGTGGGGTGTGCACTGGTCCTGTCACAGAATCTACCCCTCCACTTCAGCCCCTTTCCACTACTGTCTTCCTTTTACATGTGCCACATCTGATCCTTAGCAAGTGCTGAGTAGCATATTTGCCTGCAAACAGTTCTTTTTTTCCCCTCTGTTGTCTCATCTCTTTTACAGTGAAGGGTTTCAAATGTAACCATCTTTTCCCAGACTGCAAATCTATCATGGAAGGACTCAACAGGCGCAGTGGTGAACAACAGCAGCTCTATGGCATCAGACAGGCCACTGGCAACCATTTCACAGCCTCTACTGTTGTCTTCTGGTGGTTGCTGTCTCACTGTGGGACAGACAGGGATGAGAGAGCTGATGCCCCTTCAACAGCTGGCAGCAAGGGGGAGCAGATCAGCAACCCAGTATCCTACAATGTGGTGAAAAAACATTGACAGCAACCATTGCAGCTTCCCATTGAAAAGTAGACTTGGCATCAACACTGGTGTTGACCCAGTACACCAGGATAAAAAAAACAAACGGTCATACACACAAAACTCCACTCCTTTTCTGGGTAGATAGGATTAATCCTTGTCTGTCTATACAGGGAGTGTCCGCAGGAGTATCAGCCTGCCTACGCAGGAAAAGAAGAAAAAGCTATAAAGACATGAGCACACAACTCTTTTTCTGACTTAGGACTGGCCACACTAAAGGGGGGAGGGGTGGGGGTGGGGGGTCTGATATGCACAGGTTTCAGTTTTGACACATATACTTAACAAAGTGAGGGTCATAATGAGGCACAAATACTTCAAATACACCAGGTCAGTCAATCCATTACCAATCTTCCACGACTTATGGTGTCAAAAAATACTGGAACAGAGAAAAAAATTACAATTTCTAAAGTGTGAGGGGTGCCTGTAGGAATGCATCACCACCATTGCCCCAGATCTCTGTGCATTTTCAAACATTTTCATAAAAGAAGAATGTGTCCAAACAAATAGAACAAGTTACCTGGACAGATCTCATGTTGTTATAATAATACAAATTGGTTGTTTATGCCCTGTACCATGTAAAAGGACAGAGATGAATTGGGTCTCACAAGCAGCAATGCATGCCTTGTCACTTGATGGTTTTATTCAGGTGTAATTCCTAAACTACGATTTGCACCACACCCAGAACACAAACAGTGCAAGTTATAGCATCATCAAATCGAGTACTTAATTAAGAACAGAAAAAAAATATATAAATGTCTTTTAATATTCGATCCCCAATTTTCAGATTTAACCCCCATTTTGGGGACATGAGGATCATTTTGACACTCATTTCAGGATGCTGTATGGAACAGTGTCTGCGGACCTGATAGACAGAGGAAGGGTTTCTCAGAAAGAAGGAAGATTTCCAGAGTCATGCAATATGCATACATGTGAACCAAACACACAACAATGCTCACATACACACACACATACAAGCTGACTTCTAACTCTGCCATAATCTCACCAGCTGCCGACACTTCATAATTACATGGAGTTTCGGGTCTGTTCTAATCGCAGAAACAAAAGACCTGCTCACCATAGGAGGTGCCAGGGCCAAAGTCATGTCCAGCATCAACCATCTGGTTGCCCAGGATCTCAAAGTTGGTCGAGCGATCCTTTTTCCTTTTCTCCAGCTTCTCGTACAACATGTCCTCCATACGCTGATCTGGAAAATCTCGACAATCTCACAATGCCTTCTCCACAACACACTTGCAACAGCATCATTCATCAACAAATTAATGAGGGAGGAATGGACCAGTCAATCAGTATAGGATCTTGATAACTACCAGGAAAATCGTCAGCAATGTCAACTCGAGTATCATTACTACAATGCCAACATTACAAACCAAACAGAAGGATGTCAATTCTCTAAATAATATCACCCATGAATGTTGTTTGTACTCAATTATTAATGCTTCTCTTCTGTACTGGTTTAGCCAGTAGATGGGAGGTGCAGTTTCTGAACCCCCTTCTGGCAAATGAAGACATACTGTGTGGAGGAGAATGTGGTGGTAGTTGTAGGAAAGCAGGCAGAAGAGGTGACAGGAGAGAATGGCAATCAAAATCACCAACATGTTTTTCTTTCTTTTTTTTTTTCCTTCTTTTTTCTTTTGTCTATTGCCAAGCAGACAAATACTTATGTGTGTACAAATGACTGATGAATGAGTCAATGTGAATTCAGAGCCGAGACTTTTGAACTTATAAAAAAAAATCGTGATTCATCTATTGACCGCAACTTCCTCTCTCTCTCTCTCTCTCTCTCTCTCTCTCTCTCTCTCTCTTTCTCACTCTCTCTCTCTCTCACTATGCATCTGGGTTTTTTTTTATTCCTCTTTGTTCACTCAGAACTTTTTTGAAAAGTTTTTAAAAAGAAAAAGGATTTGCATTTCAAAATTATGTTTGCAACTAAAATATGTGACAACTGATTTTTCACAGATTCGAAATAACTTTTCTTTTAAAAATTGCATTATCCAGTGTTAAAATCTCAGACTCAGAGACTCTCTCTCTCAAAAGTCTTCACAATTCTAATTTTAGATACCCAATGTTATTGAACAAGATACAACACTACACACACTGACATACACTCATGTACACAGATACTACACCACAGAAGCTTCTAGAAATTCAAGGTCCACTAAAACATGTGAGAATGTTGCAACTCCCACACACACACACACACACCCCACGCCTACTCCACTCCTCCAAAAAACAAAAACAAACAAAACAAAGATTTTTTATTAATGTTATATCACAGGAACACACACGCACGCACGCACGCACACACACACACACACACACACACACACACACACACACACACAGATTGACAGTCTTGTTTCCACAGGTACAAAATGCTTACAAGTGGCATAACTGGTGTGGGTACTCCCTGCATGACCAGATGACTTTCAAGAGTTAAAATGAGGAGTTTCGCTCCCTTAAACAAGGAGTTTCTGTTTCATCAGTCCACAAATACATTACACTACCTTCTTTAATAACAAAGGTTGAAACAATGATCCTCGCGGTTATAAGCACTACAGGTGAAAAAATCAAAAAGCGGAACTTCTCGTTGTAGTTTATGATTAAAAAACACTGGAGTACAATGCTCACTCTGGCTTGTTTAGAACTTCATTGTCTCCGTCTCCGTAAAGACAACTTCTATGATCTCTCCATCCCTTTCATGACTTAATTTTGGCATCCGGAGTTGTGAACAGAGAAGCCTGTGGGTAGTTTACATACATGAACATTGCCCATGCATTGATAACCTACAGC
>CM031625.1:49526285-49528785 GCA_018398815.1 Conus ventricosus
TGCAGCATAATCATCTGATGTGAACAACAACAACATGGCTTCACACCTGGCCGTTCTTGCAGTACTCAGCTGTTGGACACCTTGGACTTCTGGACCCAGACACTTGACGATGGCGGGAAAATCGAAGCAGTGTGCACAGACTTCAAGAAGGCTTCTAACAGTGTCCCCCACCATCGTCTCCTGCTGAAGCTTGATGCACTTGGAGTCCGAGGCAACGTCCATGCGTGGATCACAGACTTCATGACAGATCGAACGCAAGTGGTTACGGTGAACGGCGAGACATCAGTGGAATCTGCAGTAACAAGTGGCATCCCACAAGGAAGCATCCTCGGCGCTGCTGTTTGTCGCCTACATCAATGACCTGCCCCGACATGCCAAGAACGAAGCCCGCGTCTTCGCTGACGACACTAAGCTATTTGCACCGAGTGATGAGGATGAGGCCCCAGGGAGTCCTTACAACAAGATCTGGACAACTTCTGCGACTGGTCAGAGAACTGGCTGCTTGGTTTCCACCCCCAGAAGTGTGCGTGATGAGATTAGGGCACAGTCTGGATGAGCACACGTACACCATGAAGATGACAACAGACGGCCAGGAAAGCAGGCACAACTTAACCGAGACAGAATTGGAGAAGGATCTGGGAGTGGTGATCAACAGGAAACTGACGTTCAAGAACCACGCTGCCCAAGTTACAGCCAAAGCCAATCGAACACTTGGAGTAGTCAGAAGATCCTTCGACCACCTCTCAGATCATACCTTTGTTCAGCTCTACAAGTCACTGGTTAGACCGATGTTGGAGTATGGACATTCCGTTTGGTCCCCACACTGCTGGCAGAAAGGTCGACAGCAGGATGTGGAAGATGTGCAGCGTCGAGCTACAAAACTCATTGGAAGACTTAAAGAGAAGCCCTACCCTGAACGTCTCCGAGAACTGAAGCTCCCCAGCCTAGAATTCAGAAGGCTCCGAGGCGACATGACTGACACGTACAAGTATGTCACAGGGATCTACAATGCAACAAGCCCGCAATTTGAACCGTACACAGGACGTGAGACCAGAGGTCACAGCAAGAAACTCGCCAAAAATCAAGTGCGCCAGCAAGTCCAAGGCAATTTCTTCCTGGAGAGATGGTGACGACGTGGAACAGCCTTCCCAAGTCAGTGGTGACAGCACCCACCCTGAATGCCTTCAAATACAGACTTGAAGTTGATGCCCACTGGTCAGATCAGCCTAGGCTTTACAACCCCAAGTGCTACGAGCCAAATGACTAACTCAACAGACATTGACAATCTTCCCACTGTTATGTCAGTCAGTTGTATGTCACATCAATTGAGTGATGAACTGATCAATGAAAGATCCTTGAACATCGAAAACTACAAGTACTAGTACTTAGAAGAGACAATCAATCATTCCCAAATAAAGAAAAGTTTTCGATCTATACTTTTGGGACAGATTAAAATCTTTATTAGTTTACACACAAACAATGAGTTTGAGACCATTTCAGTTTCAGTTTCAGCATGGAGGTGTCAGTGCATGCGGATCATCATCACTGCCTATGATTCAAAGCTATCAATCAGCATGAGATTGCAACTCAACTAACCCCAAACGTTCAGTCGAAAGTTCCCCTTGCCATGAAATACCATGCAAACATAGAATTGTACAATGTATACAGCAGCATTTACAATGTATACAGCAGCACAAAAAAAGATTATTTGTGAATGATTGATTGTCTTGTGGTATGACCCCCCCCCCCCCCCGCGCCCCCCCCCCCCCCCCCGCGCCCCCCCCCCCCCCGCCCCCTTTCTCTCTCTCTCTCTGTTCTTGAGCTGATGAGTGAGTGACTGCCACTTTGCAACATGTTACACTGACTAGCTGGGTCAAGGTTCAACACAATGGACTCAGAGTGAGAGAATGGAATGAGTCAGTCACACATTCCACCACACGTCCACAGTGCACAGGCGAAAAAAAGAGGGCAGGCACAGTTCAACTAACCAAGCCTCACGTGACGTAGCGATGCCCCAAGGCAGGTGACAATAAACAAGAAAGAATCTCCGTTCCGATACAAAATTCGTCATAAACATCGACAAACCACCTCGCAAAAAAGGTACTGAAAGAGAAGGAAGTCATCTGTGCGTATGAGGAAAATTATTGTGGGCGTGGGAGTGCTGTTCAACAACATGAAAATCAACAACATGACTTCACAAAACAGGAAATGAAGTCTATAAACATGCTTAAATCTCTTTACTGTGTAAACGAGCACTTACTTGGACAGCCCGGTTCAATACTATCGATGCCTCGCCAGCAAACCTTTTGAATTTGGAATTCATTGCGTTAAAATCCATGTTTGTGGAACTTCTCTCCTGTCACGTCGTCAGATCAATGAAAATCAACCAACGTACAAAGTTTCCGCCTCTCCGCAGTGAATAGTCTAATAATAAACATATCCAACCAATGTTTGCCAAATACCATAAAATCATATCAACAAATAAAATCTTGTGTTTAAC
>CM031625.1:49533785-49543785 GCA_018398815.1 Conus ventricosus
CCACTGGAAAAATTTTAGTTTGCGGGTTTGTTTTTTTGTGTATACATGGCAATAAGTGTCGCAGTTGTTTTAGTTATTTTTTGTTGGGGTTTGTACTAACGATGGGTGCATGAAGTGAAAATGTACTTGTCCAAACTGGTTGGTGTTTTAAACATTCAATATTTAAGTCCCCCAAAAGTTTGATATTTAATTGTTTGACAGATCCAACCCAACATTTGTAAAAAATTGTCAAACCATTCTATTTTTGGGAAAATGGGTGTCTATAAAATGTCCGATTGTAATGGGGGGTGATTTGAGTTTTTTTATTTCAAACCGATACATTTGAAGATCATTTCAAAAAAACAGTTCTGCGTCGGGGGAAATTGGCAATTTATTGATAATGTAACGGCAAGGCCATATGCTGGGTTTATCCGTCGCTCGTTCTTTTGTATTAGATGCAATAAGGTTTTTGTTTTCGAAGGGCAACCTGTTTCCTTATCCAAATTTCTTGTATGGAGGGGGGGACTTTTTTAAAAAGTGATGAGATTTTTGGACTTTTTAAATAAATGTAGACTTAAAAGCCAAAATTGAATCCTGGGGAAGGGGATTAGGGAAGGGATGGGAGTAAGGGGGAAAAACACAAATCGACGAGGAAAACTTTACAAAAAAAAACACAGAGAATTTTAGGTTTAAAAACAACACAACAACAAAAAACAACAGAATACAGGTGAGAAAGGTACGGTTTTGGATAACGCACATTTAAGACAAACGCACACAAGAAATTTTAAAGTTAACAATTTTGGGTAAAACAATAACAAATGTATCTTTAGAAAATTTCATCTAAAACAAAAAAAACCAAAAAAAGAGCAAAAGGTTGAAGCCGATGACGAACAAAAAGAAAGAAAGAAAACAAAGTATCAAGCTTAGAGCAATGAAAGAGAAAACACCACTCCAAAACAACAAAAACAACAAAGTTTACAGCGGGGCAAATAAAGAGGATCGGGGTGGGATGGCAAATTTAACTTTAGAGCGGTTTAAAGATGTAATGAAGAAAAGGGAAACAAACACACAAAAAAAGCCAAAAAAAAAAACAAACAATTAAACAAACAAACAACAACAAACCAAAAAGAAAGAGAAAAAAAAAAAACGGTTTTTTTTTATATCGTGATTCACGAACTTTTTGGGGGGTGAGAAAGTAGTCCTGGTCCCAATGTCCCGGAGCTGGCCCAAATTTCTTCTCAGCCACAAAGCGAGACACCGCACGAGCCGCCTACCTCACTTCAAAGTTTTTAATGTGCCAAATGACAATCTTCACAAGCTGGTAAACGGAAAATGTGCACAATAAAAAAACGAGTTCTGAGCACAAACAAAAGCAGAAAATGATGTTCCACATCCTTAGTGTCCATATAGACCAAAATACTGTCGGAAAAAAAAAACAAAAAAAAAAAAAACCAATAAGAAGGGAAGGTAAGGGAAAGGGGGGGGGGGGGGGGGGGGGGGGGTTTGGAGTGGTGAGGGTATGGGTATTTAAAAAATTGTAGAATTTTTTTTAAAAATGGGAGTTGCAAATAAATTTCGCTCTCCGCTTGTATTCACCCCCGCGGGGGGGGGCACACCACACCACACACTATCGCCCCAACACATTTAAAAACCCCCAAACCCCCACACACAAACACCAACACAACAACCACCACAAAACCCCACAAACACACACACACCCCCCCAGCACCCCCTTACACCAACCAACACCACAACAACACACACCAACACAAAACCACAACCCCTTTCCCCCCACAGGGCACAAAACAAACCACAACACGCCCGGGGGGGGGGGACGGGGAACCGCCCCAAAACCCCCCGGGGCGCGCGCAGCCGCACACACCACCCACACACACCACACACACACAACAACAACCACCACACATTGAAATTTTCCCCCTTGCCAGAAACCCACAGACCCGGGGCAAAAAGGAAAAGCCCGCCGGGGGGGGGGGGTGGGCGCCGGGAAAGGGGGGCACCCCGGGGGGCTGGACAGGGAAAAACCCCTCCAAAAATAACAGACCCACCCCGTTGATCCACATTTTGGGGGCTGCAGACTGGGGGGGAGGCGTTGAGGGGGTGGGGTGTGGTGGGGGTCCCCGGAAAAATGGGTTCTTTTTGGGTTTCATACGGGGGTGGGGGCCGGGGGGGGCGGGACTGATCCGCCTAAATGGCTCAAAAGGGCGGTTAGCAGAGGGCTGCGGTTTTGTCCGAAAGTGTCGCCCCTTTGTGTTTGGCTTTGGGGTGGGGGGTCGGTGCATTTCCGGGGGTGGACCCGGCTTTTGGTTAAAGGGTTTCGAAAAATTTTTTCTTTGGGGACACCTGTTTTGGGGGGAATTGGAGGGTGGACGGCTTTTTGGGGGGGGGTTTGGGGGGGTTTTGGGGTAAAATGGCTGTGGGGTTTTTTGGGGTTTTGGGGGGGGCGGGGGCCCAAAGGGGGGGGGGGGTGTTGTTTAAGGGGTTTCCCTTGGGGGTAGAGGGTTTGTGGGTGGTTTTTGCCTGGATTTTTTTAACCAAGGTTAAGGGTTTTTTTTTGGGGGAAGACAAAAGGGGTTTTTGGCCGAAAACTGGGAAAGGGCCCCCCTTTGAAATAAAGGGCTGGGGAAGTTTTTCTGGGGTTAAATCATGGGGGTTAGGTCCCCCGTAGTTGGAAACTGAGAGGGAAATGGTTTTTGGCTTGCTACCGACCCTGACTGTTTGAGTTGTCTTTTCCCTGGGTTTTTCTGGGGGTTTTTTTGTTCCTGGGGGGTGGTGTTGTGTGGACCCCCCCTGGTCAGGGGTGACATAGTGCACGGATCCGGGAAGGTTTTCTTTGGTTTTTCCGTGGAAACCCGGGGAAAGGGGACGCGGGGAGCCAAACCCTGTTTGGGTTTTTAAAATTTAAAGGGGGGGGGGGAATTTCCCCGGGTTGGGGGCCCAAATTGGGTTCGGGGGGGGGGCCCCTGTTGGCAAATACGGGGTTTTAAATTTTTTTGGGGCTTTTGGGGCCTTATTTTTTTATTGCCTTAAAAACGGGCCGGGGTTTTTTTCCCTGGGGATGTGTGGTTGGGACTTTTTCCGGTTGGGTCGGGGGGGGCTTTGGTTTTTCAGTGTAGGGGGGGGGTTTGGGTTGGGGGGTTTTTGAGGGGGGGCGGCCCCGGGGTTGAAAGGGGGGGGTTTTTGGGGGGTTTTAAAATCTGTTTTTTTTAAAACCCCTAAAAATTTTTTGGGGGGGGAAGGGGAAAGGAAAAATTTGGGTGGTGTTTTTGGGTTTTTGGGGTGGGGGAAAACGAGGTTGAGGGGGACCGTTTCAGGGTTTTTTTTGGGCCCAATGGGCGAAATTTGGGGGGGAAAAGTTTGCCTTGCCAATGGCCCCGGTGTTTTTTTTTTAAAACTGTGGTTTATTTGGGGGGGAAGGCGGGGGGTTTTCCCCCGGGGGGAAAAACCCCGTTTTTTTTTGTTTTCTTTTAAGGGGGGCGGGTGTTTTCCATGGGGGGCAGGGCTTTTTTGGTTTTCGGGGGGGTTTTTGGGGGAGGGGACAAAATTTCTTTTGCTTTGGAAATTTTGGGGGTTTTGGGGGGATTTGGGGGGGGTTTGTGGTGTTTTCCCCTCGGGGGGATTTGCCCGTTCGGCTTTTATGGCGGGGAAGGGTTGGGGAAGGGGTTCGGCGGCTGGGGAAACGGGTTGGGGGGGGGGTAAAAGGGAAGGGGGAGGGTTGGGGGGACGGGCCCCCGCGGAGGGGGGCCCCCGGGGGGAAAAAGGGGGGGGAAGGGGCCATTTCCCCAACGCGTGGGAGGTTGGGGGAAAGGGGAAAAATTTTGAAAGGGGTGGGGGCCTGGATTTGTGTTAACCCCTTTTCTTGAACGGCCCGGCAACTTGTGGGGCTGGGGGGTTTTAGGGGGTTTTTTTTATTCCCCCGTCAAAGGCACGGGGGCGGGGGGAGGGAAAAATGGCTTGGTGGGGGTGGGGGGAGGTGGGTTGCCCGGGCCCGGGGCCTGGCGTTGGCACCAAAAATTTTGAAATACCCGCGATTGGGGGGAAAGGGGGGTTTTTATTTGCGGGGCAATTTTATGCAGGGGGAAAACCCCCAAAAACGGTACTTTATTCGGGACCCCCGCCTGTTGGGGGAAGGGGTTAGGGGGGGGGAAGGGGGGGGGGGGATGGGGGGGGTGGGGGGGGGGGAAAAGGGGTGGGGGAGGAGAGGGGGGCCCCGGAAAGGTCGGGAAAATAAGGTAAAAACACCACCGGGGCCACCAAAAGGGGAAAAAAGGGGGGGGGGGGGTTTTGGCAAAAAAAAAACGGGGGGGGGGGGGGGAATGGGGTAGGGATGAAGGGGGGTTTCAATGTCCAAAAAAACCCCTTTCCCAATTTTCCCCCTTTTAAAAAAAAAAAGTCGATTTTTTGTGGGTCCTGGGGGAAAAACCCCGGGGAAGGAAAAAGGGGCGGGGAAAACAACGGGTTGGGGCCCCTTTTAAAGTTTTTCACAAGCTGGGCCCAGGTCCACCTGGCCAAAACCCAAACTGTTCAATTAGCCCCCGGGCCCGGCAAAAGGTACGATGGGGGGAGGAAAAAACCAGGGTTTGGAAAGGGCCAAGAACAAAGGACCGGGGACAAAAACCCCCTTTCGGCAGGGGCCCAAAAATTTACGGGTGAGACGAGGCGGAGCTGGTAAGGGCCAGCTGAAGATCAAAAACACGGGGCGCTTGTTCGGGGCCTAGCAACGAAGGATAAAGACAGCACGTCGCGGAGGGCGTGCCAGACTCCACGAGAATCCGTGATGGTTTGTATTAAGGGGAAAACGAATAATCTCAATAAACCCCTTTTTGTTAGAAAACCAAAAAATTAAGAATCCATGCAAGACGTAATACACACACTGTCTTAAAAACTCAGCGCTCGGTCACGCGGTTAAACTGAAAAAGAACATAATGGGGCTGTTCAAGTGCGTCCGCACAATGCGACGTCCTTTGTTTTTTTTGAGAGAGAGAGAGAGAGAGGGGGGGGGGGGGGGGGGGGGGGGGGGGGGGCGTCAGGGGTGGGGGTGGGGGACGGCAAGTGGGACTTTAACCGCTGAATAGGGGGAATAACTGTCGAAAATAGCTGCTCTGTGTGTGTGTGTGTGTGTGTGTGTGTGTGTGTGTGTGTGTGTGTGTGTGTGTGTGTGTGTGTGTGTGGTGTGAGTGTGTGTGTGTGTGTGTGTGTGTGAGTGTGTGTGTGTGTGTGTGTGTGTGTGTGTGTGTGAGTGTGTGTGTGGTGTGTGTGTGCGTGTGTGTGCGTGCGTGCGTGCGTGCGTGCGTGCGTTCGCGCGCGCGCGTGCGTGCGTGGGTGCGTGCGTGCGTGTGTGTGTGTGTGTGTGAGATACCGTCCCTTGTGTAGCGCAGTTTAGTCCTGTCAATGTCTAAAGTTGTTTTGACTAATGTCATGCTCATTGTTACACATTCTAATAGTAGTTCTTGCTAGAACTACGAAAATGTGGGCAGCTACTCATTGTTGCACATTCTAATAGTAGTTGTTGCTAGAACTACGAACATGTGGGCAGCTACTCATTGTTACACATTCTAATAGTAGTTGTTACTAGAACTACGAACATGTTGGCAGTTACTCATTTGAATGTTTTCTTGGAGTAACAGTAGTGTCGATTTTACCTTGTTGTTCTGACCTGGTGCCTTACCTTGTTGTTTTGACCTGGTGCCTTACCTTGTTGACCTAGTGCCTTACCTTGTTGACCTAGTGCCTTACCTTGTTGACCTAGTGCCTTACCTTGTTGTTTTGACCTGGTGCCTTACCTTGTTGTTTTGACCTAGTGCCTTACCTTGTTGTTCTGACCTGGTGCCTTACCTTGTTGTTTTGACCTGGTGCCTTACCTTGTTGACCTAGTGCCTTGCCTTGTTGTTTTGACCTAGTGCCTTACCTTGTTGTTTTGACCTGGTGCCTTACCTTGTTGTTCTGATCTAGTGCCTTACCTTGTTGTTTTGACCTAGTGCCTTACCTTGTTGTTTTGACCTAGTGCCTTACCTTGTTGTTTTGACCTAGTGTGTTGTTTTGACCTGGTGCCTTACCTTGTTGTTCTGACCTAGTGCCTTACCTTGTTGTTTTGACCTGGTGCCTTACCTGCAATGGTCTTCAGCTGTGTTCTCCTGCAGCCTCATTTACCCTACCCTTCAGCCTTCCATGCAGCCTCTGTTACCCTACCCTTCAGCCTCTGTTACCCTACCCTTCAGCCTTCCATGAAGCCTCTGTTACCCTACCCTTCAGCCTCTGTTACCCTACCCTTCAGCCTTCCATGCAGCCTTTGCTACCCTACCCTTCAGCCTTCCATGCAGCCTTTGCTACCCTACCCTTCAGCCTCTGTTACCCTACCCTTCAGCCTCTGTTACCCTACCCTTCAGCCTTCCATGCAGCCTTTGCTACCCTACCCTTCAGCCTTTGTTACCCTACCCTTCAGCCTCTGTTACCCTACCCTTCAGCCTGCCATGCAGCCTCTGTTACCCTACCCTTCAGCCTCTGTTACCCTACCCTTCAGCCTCTGTTACCTACCCTTCAGCCTTCCATGCAACCTCTGTTACCCTACCATTCAGCCTGCCATGCAGCCTTTGTTACCCTACCCTTCAGCCTCTGTTACCCTACCCTTCAGCCTCTGTTACCCTACCCTTCAGCCTCTGTTACCCTACCCTTCAGCCTTCCATGCAGCCTCTGTTACCCTACCCTTCAGCCTCTGTTACCCTACCCTTCAGCCTCTGTTACCCTACCCTTCAGCCTTCCATGCAGCCTCTGTTACCCTACCCTTCAGCCTCTGTTACCCTACCCTTCAGCCTCTGTTAACCTACACTTCAGCCTCTGTTAACCTACCCTTCAGCCTCTCTTACCCTACCCTCCACCCTTCCATGCATCCTCTGTTTCCTCTGTTACGCTACCCTTCAGCCTTCCTTCTGACAATTCTCTTGTCAATTTCTTTGGACCTGTCTCTGTCAGTCTCGCTTTATTTGTGTCTTGTTCAGTTTCTTTTCATTTATATCATGGTGTTTACCCATTCGGAAGACGCCCCCCACCTCCGGCTTCCCCACTTCATTTTCGATCCTTTCCCCGTATATCTGATAGCATTACACTTCTTTACCATTGGAGGAAGTAGAACGCTATTGAAAATGTCGGAAACGATCCCATTTTTTATCCTCTTCAGACCTGTAATTATGAGATAAGTAGAAGGTGGGGGGAGACAGTCAAGAACCGAAATAAAGGTTTTAGGAAGCTGATAGATTTGATCCAAATGGGAGATAATGGGCAAAATGACTTAGTCTCTGACAGAGTATAATTTTATTGCTGTATACTGAATTCCTACAACATCGTCAGCATTGCAAGTTGGGTTGTTCAAGATGCATATTAAGTGCAATCGGGCGTGTAAATGTAGGGCCTACTCTTTTCAACATGAGAAATCTGATGGATAGGGGGGATTACTCAACGTAAATCCTGTTGTGTAAGGCTCTTAGTATTCCCTCCCTTAGAGGCTGGATTTTAACTTTGTGGAACACTCCAAGGTGTACTGACGGACCTCTCACTCAGTCTTGAACATTCTTAATGTAGTGCCATACCTGCTCGACCTTCCTTCAATGCAGGCAAGACACAAGCTAGAAGAGTAGGCGACTTGAAAATCCCCCAAACCCACTACATGCGGCGGTCAAGGAAACAAAAGGTACTCGCCTACGACGTGGAAAATGATGGATGGGGACAGGCAGAAGACAATATACAGCGTGTGTGCCAGTTAGCAGAACTCGCAGAAACGAAAGAATGGGAGAAGTATCCAGACCACTACAAACACCTCTACCCAATTGCTGTCGCTCCGGAACTTGGAAGACACTGTCGAGAATGGCCAGAAGACAAAACCAACGCAGAAATTCAGATATAGGTAGAAAATCTGGCACAAAAGGAGATATTGTTGTACACACTGAGTGTTCCGTCACCAAAGGTAAGTCAGGCTGAGGATACACAGTGAAGCAAAATGGCTGAACCATCCAAAAAGACAATGATGCATACAATTTAAGAACTTCAGTCTGACAATGGAGGTAAAAGCAATACACGATACGATACACGATATTTTATTTGTCCTCATAGAATACAAGGAAAATTAGTTTGTGGTGCCATTATCAAAATTCACATATTACAACAAATTATAAACAAGTATATTAGTAAAAATATTCCACTCTTTGCACTGTGCTCAGTCATTCTTGTCAATTCATTTATCCATCTTGTGCTAGTCTGTACATATATATAAATATTAACACATGCATGCACACATCCTACCACCCCTCCCCCACCCCCACCACTCCAGACACACACACACCACACCAATATAGAATCACACGCACACACCCGCCAAAACAGTGTCATACACGCACACGCACACACACACACACACACACACACACACACACACACACACACAGAGGCGCACACATCACCACCACAAACCACCATCACATATGCGATATTAACACCACACTTAAATAAACACTCCAACTGTAAAACAGAACGCTCCAAGATAAGCTCACAGTTAAGTATAAAAAAAAGAAAGAACACAAAAACAATAGCACCATTCAAAAAATCAATAATATTCCAAAATGTATAAATTACTTAAACTGTAAAAGCAACCTGCAGAGTTAAATACAAATCAGGAATAAAAGATTTACTACTAAGTAAGATGTTTGAAGTAGAGTCAGTAGAGAGAGAGAGAGAGAGGGAGAGAGAGAGCAAAGGGGGATAATTCATAGGGGTGTGACAAATTGGAAACAGACTTGAATGAACATTTTAACTATAAAACATAACATTCCCTATTAAACCAAGTACGGAATAAAAGAGCACAAAATTTAAATGCCAACAAATGATATCACAAAAAGTATGATTGCTTAAGCAGTAAAAAGTACAATCAAGTAAACTATATTTGTGGTAAAAATGGCTTGTATGGTGGGTGGGGGGGGGGGGGGGGGGGGGGGGGGGGGGGGGGGAGGTCCTTCACACACACACACACACACACACACACACACACCACACACACACACACACACACACACACACACACACATATATATAGATAGATAAAACGAGGTTTAAGATTCCTCTTTTAACTTGTTTTATCTAATGTTGCTCCCAAGGGGTTGAGCACTTAAAAAATTGTTTTAGGCATTTTAAATATACTGATATATATATATATATATATATATATATATATATATATATATATTTATTATATATATATATTATCGTATATTTATCAGTATATATATATATATATATATTATATATATATATTATATATATATATATATATATAATATATATTAGTCGTTCGGATGGGACTATAAACCGAGGTCTAGTCTGTGTCACATGCACTAAAGATCATACACGGACTCTAAAGATCCCGATGCTCCTGTCCTAAGACGGGTGAGTACGGCTACACGAAAATACACAATGCATGCAACCTGTGTGCCAGAATAGTCTACATGAAGACTGTGGGCACGGGGCAGGTAAAACATCCCCACCTGAAAGAAGAAGAAAGAAGAAGAAGAAGGATATATATAAATCCTGCAACTGTATCAAGAAAGAACAGTGCCCTCTGAGCAACAAATGCCTCTACAACAGCATTGTGTACCAAGCCACTGTAACATCAGAGAACGCAGAAGAAACATATATAGGTATCACTGAAAAACCAATTTAAAACTAGATATGCAAACCACAAACAGTCATTTAACAAAGAAAGATACAAAAACCAAACAGAATTGAGTAAATACATCTGGAAGCTCAAAGAGAAAAAGATAGAATACAATATATCCTGGAAAATCATAGAAAGAGCAGCACCATACAACAACATTTCAAAAAGATGTAACCTATGCTCAACAGAAAAGTACATAATACTATGCAAACCAAACTGGCAACTTTTAAATACTAGGATAGAAATGGTTAACAACTGCAGGCACAAGTGGAATTTCTATCAGTGAACAAGAACCAGAAACACACG
>CM031625.1:49551285-49557936 GCA_018398815.1 Conus ventricosus
ATGTTGTGGCCCATTTGACATGTTGTGGCCCTCATGACGATTTGACATGTTGTGGCCCTGATTTGACATGTTGTGGCTCATTTGACATGTTGTGGCCCTCATGACCATTTGACATGTTGTGGCCCTCATGACCATTTGACATGTTGTGGCCCTCATGGCCATTTGACATGTTGTGGCCCATTTGACATGTTGTGGCCATCATGACGATTTGACATGTTGTGGCCCTCATGACCATTTGACATGTTGTGGCCCTCATGACCATTTGACATGTTGTGGCCCTCATGACCATTTGACATGTTTTGGCCCTCATGGCCATTTGACATGTTGTGGCCCATTTGACATGTTGTGGCCCTCATGACCATTTGACATGTTGTGGCCCTCATGACCATTTGACATGTTGTGGCCTCATGACCATTTGACATGTTGTGGCCCATTTGACATGTTGTGGCCCTCATGACCATTTGACATGTTGTGGCCCATTTGACATGTTGTGGCCCTCATGACCATTTGACATGTTGTGGCCCTCATGACCATTTGACATGTTGTGGCCCATTTGATATGTTGTGGCCCATTTGACATGTTGTGGCCCTCATGACAGTTGACATGTTGTGGCCCTCATGACCATTTGACATGTTGTGGCCCTCATGACCATTTGACATGTTGGGGCCCCTCATGACATTTGACATGTTGCGGCCCTTTCTCTGTGATGCTGCTGACATGCATGCAGCACAACCAAAGCCTGTGTGTAGCTGTGTCCTTTCTGACCCTGCTGTCACAGAAAGGGACCTACTGGTTGTCATACATCTTTAAACACACACACACACACACACACACACACACACACACACACACACACACACATACACACACACACACACACACACACACACACACACACACACACACACACAACATATTTCATCGTCATAATCCTTAAGTACAGGATCATCCCCAACCCCCCCCCCCCTCCCCCCAATCCCATCCCTTTCCTCCCCACCGTCATCACTTTTACCCCCATCCTTAAATTCCCTTCTTCCCCCTTCCTCCCTACACCTGTGTCTTGACGTGTCTTGTTTGCCTGTCTGTCCGTCTGTCTGTCTCTGTCTGTCTCTGTCTGTCTGTCTCTGTCTGTCTGTCTCTCCCTCTCTCTCTCTCTAACAGTGTGTTTGTTAGTACCTGTGCACAGTTAGTTTTTCTTGTAGTCGTGATTGATTTAAAGCATTTTTATTTCGGGCGATTTCTATGAATTTATACAAGTGTTCTTATAATTTCTTTTAATTAGCCGTCATAGCAACACACACACACACACACACACACACACACACACACACACACACACACACACACACACACACGCACGCACGCACGCACGCACACACACACACACACACACACACACACACACACACACACACACACACACACACACACACACACACACACACACACACGAGCCTGTCCCATCTCAATGTACTCACCGCTACCGAAGAGCTCAAACCACAAACATTGCCTGGCCATCCTGCCCTACCTGGGACCAGCTAATCCTCTGGGGACATCTCGCCATTTGTCAACTCTCTCTCAGGGGCGCGTGCCCTCGTGGGAGTGAGGCTGCCTACGTCAGCAGGGATCCGACTGAGTGACTATATTTACAGCAGGTCTGTTCCCCTCGACCAGCATCGTCCACTGAACAAGACCTTTTCTTGTGTTTTCGGTAGAAAGGCAGAGCTGAAGACCGTTCGTTGCTGATTTAGCTTGAGCAGACAGAGTTCAACCGTCACGTTTGAAAATGGCTTTGTTGGGGAAATCTTTGCTCTTTGTCTGTTGTGTTGTTGTTGGTGAGTATTCTTCATTGGTTTCTTTTTTCATTTGTCTTACTTTTTTTCCCTCCACACATCTTTAGTTAGTTTGTGGGGGTTCGTGTAGGTAGTGTTAAGTTTCATGTTCCTTTACAACTTAGCGGTTGTAACTGGTTTACCTTTTCAAGGAATACTGTTTTTCTTGTTTCTGTGTGTTTTGACTCAAAGGAGTCTAATAAAAACTTTACATTAGGGAGTCGGAAAGTGTCTTTGCTCAAAGGCTGTTTTTCTGTTTTCCTTTTCCCCTTGCATCATAGCTGAATTGGTTTTTTTTTAATTTCTTTTAATTTTGTGTATCTGTTTTCTATTCCTTCTTAAATTTCCTTGCATGTTTTTTTCTTCGATTTTTTTTCTTTCTGTAATTCTGTCTCCTTCCTCTTCTTTCTCTTTCCTCCCTCTCCCAACCCTTCTATCCCCCCCTCCCCCATTTTGGGGGTGGGATTTTCATGGCTGAAATCCTCCCTGTCCAGTAATAGGTGCCTGATTCAGCCGGGGAACGTGGAGGCGGCAGAAGGAGAGGGATGAGCTCAGCAACCCATAATGCCATGCTTGGACACCATGAACATCTAATATATCACTGCCCCCTTTTTTATGTTCACCTCTGTTTGGGGCCTGAAGGATGCAAGACGATGACTATGTTTCAAGGGATTAAACGCATGGAAAGTCAGGATATTAAAGGTAGAAATTAAAGATGAAAAGACGTGAGTCATTTGGGCGCATTTTGCTCGCTTGATAAATTTAGGAAGATAGAGTAGTATTTATCATTGTTTTGTTTTGAGATGATGAAATATCACCACACACGCACACGCACACGCGCGCGCCCGCGCGCGCACACGCACGCACGCGCACACACACACACACACACACACACACACACACACACACACACACACAACACACACACACACACACACACACACAGCTATGGCTTTCCGGCAAACAACAGATAGGAAGAAATGCCATCTCAACTCATGATTAGTTTGGACTTTCCGTGGTAAAAGGAGGTTTTCTTCGACCACGTCCCACGTACAATCTGCACATTCGATTCTATGTAGGAAAGCCTTTTTGCCCGGCTAACACACACCAACCCCTACCTTTCCTTCCCTACCGCTGACGGGGTCTGTGTAGCATGTCTTTGAACTGCCACAGGTTTGGCCACGGCTTCCACCATCCCCCCTCCACCACAGAGACAACCACCACCACCACGTCCACACCTACCACACACCACCACCACCACCTCCCAGCGGATGCCACCAACGTCAGCACCACCGTAACCGCCACCTGCACCAGCTCACACGAGGAAGACACACACGTCAGTACCATCATCAGCGTCACACCACGGCTCCAGATGACGTCACTGTGACTAACAGTACTACTGAAGGTGACAGCAATGACACCACTACCACTACCACCACCTCTACCACCACCACTACTACTTCTGCCCCTCAGCGTGCGTGAGCTCTTTCTCTCTTTCTGTCTCTCTGTCTCTGTCTGTCTGTCTGTCTGTCTCTCTCTCTCTCTCTGTCTCTCTCTCTCTCTCACTCTCTCTCTCTCTCTCTCTCTCTCTCTCTCTCTCTCTCTCTCTCTCTCTCTCTTCTCTGTGAGTGTGTGTGTGTGGGGGGGGGGGGGGGGGGGGGGGGGGGGGGGGGGGGGGCATGTGAGTGACCACTAATCAAGATCAACACGTGACCTGCGCGCAATATGTGTCTTGAAATGAGGCTGAAAGTAGGCAAAACAAAACAAAGCAAAAAACACAAAAACAAAAAGAAGTAGAAGAAGAAAAAAGAAAAAAAAGAAAGAAAGATAAACAAGAAAAAAAAAACAACTACTGTGACAAATGTTTTCAGTTGTAAACCAAGCTCTTCGTGTTCAGAGCGAGATTCGTCATGTAAACTGATTTGTTATTGTGGGAGACAGGTAACTGATTTGTTATTGTGGAGACAGGTTCATTAATGGTTGTCATCCCTAAAAGTGAGGTCCCAGGCTCTTTACCTTTTTTTCTCTGGCAGTATTTCAGTATGACATAACTACGTCCTAACTACCCCCCCCCCCCCCCCCCCACACACACACACACACACGAATGACCGGAGTGTCGCTTATGTCGTGTCCAGCTCCCTTTACTGCTACGACTGCAACAGCGGCAGCCCTTCGCTGGCATGTGGTACAACGGAGACTGCGCTGAAGACGGCTATGTGACCTACACCCCTACCCACTGCAACTCCTTCTGCTTCTCGGCTGTGGGACTCTACCCCGCTGGAAGTCAGTGGCCGCGTGGTCTCTCTGTCTGTCTGTCTGTCTGTCTGTCTGTCTGTTTGTCTCTGTCTGTCTGTCTGTTTGTCTGTCTCTGTCTGTCTGTCTGTCTGTCTGTCTGTCTGTCTGACTGTCTGTCTCTGTCTCTCTATCTGTGTGTGTGTTGTGTGTGTGTGTGTGTGTGTGTGTGTGTGTGTGTGTGTGTGTGTGCGTGCGTGCGTGTGGTGTGTGTGTGTGTGTGTGTGTGTGTGTGTGTGTGTGTTGTGTGTGTGTGTGTGTGTGTCTCGTACCTGACACCTCCCCACTCTTTTTTTTTAACAATTTTTTTTTATAGAAGCCTCTGTGTGTATACGATACATCCTAACTTT
The DNA here is from genome assembly GCA_018398815.1 of Conus ventricosus. Taxonomy (NCBI): domain Eukaryota; kingdom Metazoa; phylum Mollusca; class Gastropoda; order Neogastropoda; family Conidae; genus Conus; species Conus ventricosus. Next base: position 49,555,760 of record CM031625.1, read on the forward strand.
CTATCTCAGTGTATCTGTCTGTGAATCTGTGGCATCTCTTATCTTCCTATTTCTGTCTGCCTGTCTGTATATCTGTGTGTATGTGACACTTCGCATAGTCCTATTTCTGTCTGTCTGTATATCTGTGTGTATGTGACACTTCGCATAGTCCTATTTCTGTCTGTCTGTATATCTGTGTGTATATGTCACTTCCCATAGTCCTGTTTCAGTGTGTTTGCATGTCTGTGTGTATGTGACACTTACCATGCCCATTCTCAGTGTGTCTGTCTGTCTGTGTGTATGTGACACTTACCATGCCCCATTTTCAGAGTGTCTGTCAGTGTGTATGTGACACTTACCATGCCCCATTCTCAGAGTGTCTGTCTGTGTGTATGTGACACTTACCATGCCCCATTCTCAGTTCTCAGGGTGTCTGTCAGTGTGTATGTGACACTTACCATGCCCCATTCTCAGAGTGTCTGTCAGTGTGTATGTGACACTTACCATGCCCCATTTTCAGAGTGTCTGTCAGTGTGTATGTGACACTTACCATGCCCCATTCTCAGAGTGTCTGTCTGTGTGTATGTGACACTTACCATGCCCCATTCTCAGTTCTCAGGGTGTCTGTCAGTGTGTATGTGACACTTACCATGCCCCATTCTCAGAGTGTCTGTCAGTGTGTATGTGACACTTACCATGCCCCATTCTCAGAGTATCTGTCTGTGTGTATGTGACACTTACCATGCCCCATTCTCAGAGTGTCTGTCTGTGTGCATGTGACACTTACCGTGCCCCATTCTCAGAGTGTCTGTCCGTGTGCATGTGACACTTGCCATGCCCCATTCTCAGAGTGTCTGTCTGTCAGTGTGTATGTGACACTTGCCATACCCCATTCTCAGAGTGTCTGTCTGTGTGCATGTGACACTTACCATGCCCCATTCTCAGAGTGTCTGTCTGTGTGTATGTGACACTTACCATGCCCCATTCTCAGAGTGTCTGTCTGTCAGTGTGTATGTGACACTTGCCATACCCCATTCTCAGAGTGTCTGTCTGTCTGTGTGTTTGTGACACTTGCCATGCCCATTCTCAGAGTGTCAGTCTGTCTGTGTGTATGTGACACTTGCCATGCCCCATTCTCAGAGTGTCTGTCGGTCTGTCTGTATGTGACACTTGCTATGCCCCATTCTTAGAGTGTCTGTCTGTGTGTATGTGACATGCCCATTCTCAGAGTGTCTGTCTGTCAGTGTGTATGTGACACTTGCCATACCCATTCTCAGAGTGTCTGTCTGTGTGCATGTGACACTTGCCATGCCCCATTCTCAGAGTGTCTGTCTGTCTGTGTGTTTGTGACACTTGCCATGTCCCATTCTCAGAGTGTCAGTCTGTCTGTGTGTATGTGACACTTGCCATGCCCCATTCTCAGAGGGTCTGTCGGTCTGTCTGTATGTGACACTTGCTATGCCCCATTCTCAGAGTGTCAGTCTGTCTGTGTGTATGTGACACTTGCCAGCCACATTCTCAGAGTGTCTGTCGGTCTGTGTGCATGTGACACTTGCCATGCCCCATTTTCAGAGTGTCTGTCTGTCTGTCTGTCTGTCTGTCCGTGTGTATGTGACACTTGCCATGCCCCGTTCTCAGAGTGTCAGTCTGTCTGTGTGTCTGTCACTCAGCGGTGTTCGGGGCTGTGCCAGTGCTCTGTGGCTGCCGGGACGAACGCTGGAGGACGGTTGTTTCCATGACACCAACGGCAACCGCCGTGTGTGCCTGTGCTCTGGGGATGAGTGCAACACGCACAACATGACCCTCTCGCCCAGGACTACGTCCAGGAGTACCTCGACATTCACGGCAATACCGTGTTCTGAGTTCGACAATGGCTGTGTGTATGGTCCGTCATTTAGATGTGGATTATGTTACCAGCCCAATATGTTGTTTGTCCATCGTGTGGCTCAACCAGATTTTTGATTCTCTTTCTTCAAGACAGGACTGGCGTTACCATCTCCTGTCATTTTTCAGCAACAGTGTTTGTCATCTGCAGCTTTTTGTTGTTGTGGTTGTTGTTGTTGTTGTTGTTGTTGTTGTTGTTGTTGTTGTTGTTGATGTATGTTTTACACTGAGCGTTGTGAGAGGGGCAAAGGATGACAGATTCATACTCTGTGATGAACCATAGCTGTAAGGAACATGTCAAAATTATGTAATTC
>CM031625.1:49558036-49655536 GCA_018398815.1 Conus ventricosus
GATCCATTTCCTGCCAACCTTTACCCAGCAACAAAACAATATTTCCCTGAGCCCATCCACACTATTGCATATAAAATTTATGAATCACATCCAATTCTCGGAGAAACAAAACCATTCTAAGCACTCCAACACGGACTCCTGGGCCCCCTTGGGAAAATACTAAATACACTAGGAAATGGGCAATCTCACAAGGGAAATGTTTCCACATGTAACCCACTAGAAATAACCATCTCTCAAAGAACAACAAACCAAAAGAACTTATCAATTTCTAAGGGTTCACAGTCCTAGCATATTCATACAAGAGAATCGGCGCACAGCCACAATCCATATTCTTACCCCTTTTTTGCACTGCCAATCATAATCATATACCCAAACATGATTTGTTCATCAAAATTTCCACCCAGCCCCCCACTCTCATGTCATCTTGCCAGACAATCCAGTGGTTAATCTTTGTTATGCCAACACAACCACCCTTCATACAATTTTTACATGCTGCACAACTTCTGTCTTTATCCTATCAACTGCTGAGCTCCCCGCCTTAAACTTTACCATACCCTTCTTTCCGACTACTAAAATTCATCATGGGACTGTCTCCCTGCAACCTAAGATATCTTTCTCCAACCTATTCTGTCACAAACACATACATCCCTGCATGTGTGACGACTGTCATTTACTTAAACAAAAAAATTCTCAACCATATGGACTCACTGCCCCTGTACCAAACGCGTACGTCACAGATACAGCCCTGCACCGCACGACCCCCGCGTCGAGAACCATGACTCGAAAACGAAAGTGAAAAGACCCAAATTTAGGGAATTGAATAGTCACGACCGTACTCCAGTATAAACCTTTTCGACTACCAATTAGCCTTGGCCCCACTGCCAGTTAACCAATTCCAATGCTGTGCAGGTCAATCCCGAAATCGTTACTCAATTTCAACGAACTACCACTATTTACAACTGAAATTGAGCACAACCCCTTTTAACGATTCACGCAGACACATCTGCACCTGACTCATACTATGACCCTCAACAAAATGCAACCTCGTATTACTTCCTTACTGACCCCCTGAAATTAACATGAACTAATCACAACCAATATCTACATCACCGTCATAAACGGTTATTATATCAAAACCCACACTGTCTACCCAAACTGTCACATGACAATCGAACTCAGGAACCACTATGTACACTACTTACAGAATATACAGAAAAAAGGTAACAAAAAACGGCTGACAAGTTTTCAATCCACAGAACCAAGACGAAAATCCATACAACAAACCAGTATACGCAACAACCATAATACAACCTAACATAAACAGGGACCACTAAGCCAACTCCCCATAATACAGCCCAACAGGGACGAACAACCCCACCATGAACCAACAATCACCACCGGACAGACAGACGTTCAACCACACCGTCTGCAACTGGCGAAGTGGCGCCAACCGAGACGACACAGAACCCGGCACAGGCCAAGGCACACCAGCCCCGGGACGAGGACCTGGCCCTAACTATGACTCGAAGTCCTCGCTCAACTAACGCGCGCCGCCGCAACTACAAGGCGCGTCCACTCCGACGAACACCAGGGCCCGAAGTGAAGCTACCCCAACTCATTCCGACCTGGCGGCACTCAAGCGAACCTACACAAAACAAAAACAGCGTTTGGGTCAGAGCAGGATCTCCGCGAGCTGACACCCGGAACAACGGACTAGTTTTTTGTCGTGAAACAACACGACAATTTACCACAACAACCCAGACTTGACAAAAACCAACAACAGCGATATCCTGCCCCGCCTTCTCTAGTGTAGACCCAATAAACAAAAAAGGGTAACAATCGGGAATGAACCAAACCCTCCCGCTTCCAATCCCTTCAAAAAGGGTCAAGATTGGAACTCAGAATATGTGTATCTTATTTCCCAGCACCAAACCTAGCCTAACTTCACTTACCAAAACCCCCATCTTAACACGACAATCGCAACACACATATACACAATGCACACGCGCACACGCTTCTATTCTAAAACTACCTTTACTCCAAACACAGGAAGCTGGTTTACTATGCCGATCGGTGACACACCCCCTGCCTAAGTTTTAACTACAGTTAAACCAACAAAAACTTCTCACTCGATCGGCTTTTTTTTACTCAACCCTACTATAACATCACCTCAACCCCATCACTCTGCCCTGCTGTTGCTTTTGATGACCCCTCATCTTTCCCAACAAACATCACTTTTAAATACATCATTAACTGCAGAAACATTATTCAACCGGGTCCAATTCTGCCTCACACAACCTTAACGCAGGCACTTACAGGCAGCAGTTTACACTGCGCTCTTTTAAAATAACTTCCCATAATGAGGGTGCCTGACCATGCACGACCGCTAGGGCAACACGTGCTACAAATACCACACCCCCAGAAAACACTTTGCTACGTCATTGTTTTCCAATGACACCGACACCTGCATATCTTTCGACAATTCAACTACTCATGACCCCGGGAAACACTCACTCTCACTCTCTCTCTCTCTCTCTCCTTCTCTCTCTCTCTCTCTCCTCTACGGCAAGCGACTAAAGAAGTCTGCCCCCAATTGTCCTTTCCCGACACTGCTGCACCGTAAACTGGAATGGCTGCAGCTGCAGTGCCCCTTGTGATCCTCCCACTAACAGACTTCATCCTTTCTAAGTACTGAAGTGGGGAATGATCTGTCGGGACAATAAAGGGGGTCCATACAAATACACCTGGAACTTTGTATTCCCCACACCACTGCCACCACTCCTCTAAACTATCGGGTAGTTCTGCTCTGCGGGCTTAATTTCCTGCTGGCACATGTACAGGGCGCATCTCTTCAGGGTACTGCTGACACAGCATAGCTCCCACTCCCACTTCTGATGCGTCAGTCTGGAGCACAAATGTCAGCCCAGGCCCCGGGCAAATTACAGACAGGAGGTTGACAGAATGCTGCTCAAGGCTTGGAACGCATGTTCGCACTCGTCGTTCCATTTCACCTGCCGGGCGGTTCCCTATGAGGTCAGTAAGGGTTTGGCAATGTCAGCAAACCGGGGCAACAAATTTTCCTGTAGTACCCCACTAGCCCCAGGAATCCCCGCACTTGCCGTTTGGTTCCAGGCCTGGGCGCATCCATAATGGGGTCATTTTATCCTGCTCAGGCCATATTTTCCCTGAAACCTATCCTGTGCCCTAAGTATGAAATTTTCCCTTTCCCCCCACCCTCAACTTTGAAGGTCGGGTGACAAAGAACATTCCCGATTTCTGGGAACACACGCCTGAGAACTTTATATGGCTGTCCTGATAAATTGTGGCCACCAAGAGGTCATCAATGAAATTATCGACATCCGGGCTTTCAAGTGGCTGCAACAGTTTCCGCTTTCATGCGCGTGAATACTGCCCCTGAAGTACACAGGTCCAAATGGCATCACTTTCCACTGGAATTGTCCTTCCGGTGTAGCAAAAGCAGTCTTCGCGGGGTCCCTTCACTCATCGGGATCTGCCAATACCCCTTAGCGAGGTCGATCTTGCTGAACACCTTCTCTCCAAGCTGGCAAACAGGTTTTCAATGTCCGGCAGGGGTTCAGCATCAAACTGCACGATGCGTTTAAACCTCCTGAAGTCAACGCAAAACCTGATTTTCCCCATCTTTCTTCTTGACCAGTACGATGGTGAGCAGAAATGGCGATGTGGGACGGCTCGATCGCACCCATCCTGATCATGGCCTTGACCTCCTCCCTAACCGTCTCTCGTTGCGAAAAAGGGCACTGGGTATGGCTTCGACCTGATAGGGATGTCTGACGAAAACTTGATGCTGCACGTTTTTAGGTTTGTGCACGAGGGCACATCAGTCAGTACCTTTTTGAATTCGGCCACTAACTCGTGCAATTTCCTACTAAAGGGCCGGTCTTCAGTGAGTAATTACCACCTCCTTAGGGCCCTCTGTGGCCTCCAAGGGAATGGTAGGAATGTCCTTGCTCAACAAGGGAGTTACTGTTTCCTCATCAGGCTCCTCCGGCACAACAATCGCAGCTACCGAGGCTGCTGGATCTGCAGCGCGCTCGACGAACGACTTCAGTAGGTTCGCGTGGAAATCTTCGTCTTTCCCCCTACTTCTATGCGGTAATCAGCTTCCCCCCACCTCTCAGTACTGTATAGGGACCTCTCCATGCCAGTTCCAATTTGTTCTGCTTGGTCGGTCGAAGTACTAGCACTCTGGCCCCCACAGCTATCTTTCTGGGTTCGCCCTCAAGTCAAAATGTCGCTGTCCTATCCGCTGCCCTGCCAAATTCTCCCTGCCATCTCGCACGACTCAGCTATTTTGTTCCTCAAGTTGACGACGTATTCTGCCGGTAGGGCCTTGCCTTCCGGTTGTAACCCCCGATTCTTATATCGCATAGGCCGGACCCCGGGGTCCAACAGCATTCAAAAGGGAGAACCGTACTCCTGAGGGACCTCACGGTAACAACAGCAGTGCTGGTATCCACCGATCCCAATCCCCCTGGTTTCCCTGACACAGTCGCGCAAACATCCCCCTTCAGAGTACCGTGAAACGTTTCCCCCCATCCATTGGGACGCGCATGGGAAAGTGTGGTATTCGACCTGAATGGGCTAACAGTCGGTAGCCCCCTGCATGATTTTACCAGTAAACTGGGTTCCTCTACAGTCGTACGACCAGGGACCCCGTTCGGTCCCCATTTGAAGCCTCCCTTGCCACCGACCGCTCGGATCTGTCGAAGAGGGACTGGGCCCCAGAACCTTGTCGTAAAGTCGACCATTTACCAAAACGTATCTTACCCATTCTGGATGCGGAACGATGGGACCCATGAACCATCCAACCCCCCGAAAGGGTCGCGCATCGTGGCATCTTCACGAGGGTCTTTGGCCTCTTCCTTACAACAGTAGCGACACTGGGAACATGCTGGCAGTCCGAGTGGCAGCATGCAGGGTGGCAATAAAATGGCGACCAACCGCTCCTTGTTCGGGTGGTACCAAGTGTCCAGACATGGGTACGTCGGGGGTGCTTCTCACTGTGGCCGTTTCAGTGGACGCAGATCGACCGCTTTGTCCTTGGGACCCTCAAACCCCCTGCGTACACCGATTCCGAGCGTACTCGACCGTCCAAACTTGGTTTTGGAGTGCGTCCCTGCTTCACACGCCCGAGCTTTCCTCAAGGTTTTTATCCCGGTCCTTTCATCGGAATTAACTGCTGGGTAGAGGTTTCGAACACTCCCGCGGCAGTGGATGGTTCTTGCTCCCCTGGCTCCTTGCGCACGTGCTGCACGCCCTACCAACGCCGGGTCTGCGTATACAGGCACACGTACCAACCGGAATCTCCTACTCTCTTTTCGAAGTTCCGATCAGGACCCTTTCCCGACAGGCTTTCATAACCAAAACCTCCAACTCCCTTCGTGAAAAAGGCGACTTCAATCTATACCGCCACAGGAACACAGACTACATCTGGATTCAGCAACATACTGGAAAAATGTCTCTCCTTGTACGCGTCGCTGGGTACCACCCCGGGCCACTACGGTGTATCGGCACCAGTGGTTCGTAATCCATGGCCGGCGCTCCCTTGAAACCCCACAATGCTGCAGGAGACCCTGCCCCAGCGGCATGGGCGACACAACGTAGGGCTTTCTCGAGCTTGGGCTGGTCACAACAATGAACAGCTCCCCGGAGTGGGCTCAGGGCAAATTTTCCCAGCGATGTGGCCTGGCTTCCGGGAGTTTGAAACGATTATGGTAGAATCTAGGCCCTTTGACCTCCCGTCGGCCCGCTGCAGTGCACCCACTCTGTTTGGGATTTCTGGGTGGGCTGGCTCCCGCCTGGTTCACGCCTATTACCCCCGGTTGGCTGAGTTAACGATCGTCTTGTTTGCCTTCCTCCCCCAAAGTTTGGCCTCGCTAAAACCCGTAGTTCCCTTTTTCCCTTGCCACATTTCCCGGCATGTCTTCCGGACCTCAATCTGAAACTTGGTACGCAACTGGGTTAAAAACTTTCTTGGGAAAAACGATCCTTTACATCTCTGCCACATCTCATCCTTGCCCCCTGCCGTACACCCGGGAAAACCACCCTTAATCCGTCCCAGCACTTGGGCGAAAGTCCCCAGCGCGTCCTTCTTGAGCTTCTATTTTCCCGGTAGGCCTCAGCTCTAGCCTGAAGTGGCTGAACGGGCGCTCTTTATCTTATCATAGTCGCCCATCTCCTCCCCCCAAAAAAACCCCGCATCCTGCTTCTCTAGCCTTTCCTCTCAGCCCAAAACATCAGAGGGTGGGCCATGAGGTCTCGCTCCACTTACCATCTGGGCTTTCACGCTCAAATTTGGGCGAGAAACCTTCCCCCGTCGGCGTTTTTCCTCCTAACGGTCAAGGTGGCATGCTTCGTTCCTCACCTCGATCAAGCCCTTTCCTGGCGCGCTTCATCGAGGGCCCCCGTTAAATTATGTTTAGCTCCCCTCTCTTGCCTCAACTCATTGCCGTGCTTGAGTTTTATTTCTCTTATGCCCTTTCTCCGCCATCTTCTTCCTGCAGCCAGTTCCATCCTTTCCCGCTTTCCCTTCGATCTTTTTCCGCTTCAATCTAGCTCCCCCTAAAACCCCACTCTGCCCTCTCTAACCCCTCGCCCATCAGCTTCTCCCCTTTAATCTTCTCTGCTGCACCTCAAGCTCCTCTGCCTAGCACTTTCCCTCTTCAATCTCCTTGGCCTACAGCTTTTCCTCTCAATCCCCTCGCCTCAGCTTCTCCTCTTCGATCCTCTCGCTTATCTCAACCCCTGCCTAGCACTTTCCTTCTCGTCCTCAATCTTCGCCTCACTTTCCTCCATCGGAGCCCAACCTGCTCTCCGCACCTTCTGCTCATACGCACCGGCTGGACGACTTGGCGAGATTCCCCAGCTAAACCACGCCGCTCCCAACTTGGCAAACTTCGCATAAGCCCCCGCCCCTTTTTGGTCCACCCCCGCATCTGGCAAAACCCGGGGTTTTGGGATCCGCCGTAGGGGCCGTGGATCCATGACACTATCAGGGGCGTATGCGAGGGCTCGGTGTGTTTAGACTAGGGTACCCCTACCACCACAGGCTAGCAACAAACAGTATGCGATCGAGCGAACCTGGAGGTTCCTGACACGCACTTGGCCCTGAAGCAACCAGCACAGTACACAACTCTCAATGGCACGCACCCCCATAATCCCCCACAGTGTGTACCTCATACATCCCCTGGGCTCCAACCCATACAATACTACCAAGCACTGTCTGGCCACCAATGATCACGGATGCCGGTTTTCACCGCCATGGCATGCGCACGTTACCTCAGTCACGGCCTCACTGTCTCGGGGGGGCCCCACCCCACAATCACAGTGCACTGCACCCCGCAGTCCAATGCCCTCAGCACCCTTAGTGTACAACCGCGCCCCTCGGTCCACGCACGGCACGGGGTTTTCTCTTAATCCCACAGGATATCGATCACCAGCATGCACCGTACGGCTGGGTACCACTCTACTACTCACTGGGGGGGACATGATGCAGGGAACAGGGACACTGGTACCCCCCCCGGACCTTCCCTGTAAGATATCCTCACACTTCCCAAAACCACTCAAGTTTTTTGGGGGCCATTTATACCTCCCACCGGTACGCCAACCCATCACACCAACACAATGGCCCCCGCCCAATGCAATGGAATCCTCCGAAGTGAAGGGACACTACGTACCACCCCCATGGTAGGCGCTCCACCAAACCCCCTTACATTTCACACAACGACACACCGGGAAACCCCAACCCCCTACCTCCCTTCTGCTTCCTACACCTACCCAGAACCACCCAAGGACCGCATCCCAATGTTTACGGCGCTAAGCCGGACGCCCAACCCCACCCCTACCCACACCTTTTCACACAGAGCAGACAAAAACGCACCTAAACACCTTTCCCAACACGGGGCCCTCTTATTTCACCACCCAAACATACCATGGCCACACTCACGCCATCCAAAAACCACACCGGTTTCCCACTTTCACTGACCCACCTACCCTACTACGACCCTGAAACCAACCTATGCTACGCACAGTGCGGTAACACTCGACCTAAGGAAGCAGAGATAGCCCGCACAGGGTGCTAACTACAAGGACAAAAATAACACAAGGGACTCTAATCTTTAACCTACTACCCCACACCTCCCCAGGACCCACCCTTCTCTTTTGACCCGGACCACTCGCACGGCACTGCGTCCTAAGGAGGCAAAGACAAGTACCCTACACTGGCTGGCCACAGTCCCAAAGGAGGCAGTACTAACACCCCTACCCTACTACAACGCTACAAACCCTTCTACAACACCCCTGGGAGACATCCCGGCCGGAAAGCTCCCGCCCCGGCACTGTCCGTGGACCCTCACAGTTGACCCTCCCGGATGACTCCGCTCCTCAGCGCCTGTTCCGTGGCCTCCGCAGGGGACAAACCCCCAAGGAAATCTACACCCCGGCGCCGACCGTGGCTCCTCCCCCCCCGCTGGCACAAACCTCTGAAGGGGCCCCGCGGACACCCAAAGGGTGAGGGGAAGCCTGGTGCAGTGCCCTCTCGACGAGTCCGGGGCTCGAAGGACGCCTCGTCCTCTGAAGGCCCCGCCGGACACTGAGGTGAGGGAAGGCCTGGTTGCGGCGCCCTCTCACAGGACGCCCGAACAGGGGAGAGCAACGGTGGCTGGAGACTCCCGGGAAAAACCGGTAGCGGAGGAGAGCTGCCACAGACGGCAGACGGCCTGGATGGTCTCCCTCTCGGGAAAAGCGCAGGCCGGGAAACCGCCGCTCACCTGCGCACGCAGCAGTAGACTGCGGTGATCTGGGCCCCCCGCTCGGACGGAACAGGATACCTGCAACACAACTGTAGGCCCCCACTGTAATTTGCTACTACCGAGTAATAAGGCCCCTAAGCTACTGGAATCTTTAACCCCCATCCCTTGCCTACTCCCACTCGGGCAGGGGAGGAAACCCCCTTTAATTTCGAATTTTCCCCAACCGTTACTTTGGGGTTATCAGATCATTTCCTGGGCCAACCTTACACAGAACAAAACAATATTTTCCCGAGCCCCTCCACCCCTATGCTATGAAATTATGAATCCATCAATCTTTGGAGAAACAAAACCAACTAAACACTCAACCGGACTCATGGGCCCCTGAATACTAAAAAACACTAGGAAATGGCAATCTCACAAGGATATGTTTCCACTGTAATCACTAGTAATACCATCTTCAAAGAAACAAAAAACCAAAAGAATTTTCAATTTTTTAAAAGTTCAAGTCCTAGCATATTCATACAAGAGAATCGCGCACAGCCCCAATCCATTTCTACTTTTTGCATGTCAATCATAATCATATATCAAAACATGATTTGTTCATCAAAATTTCCCTCCAGCCCCACACTCTTTTCATCTATTTCCAGACAATCCTGGGTTAACTTGTTATGCCACAAACCCACCCTTCATACAAATTAATGGGCACAACTTCTGTCTTTATCCATCAACGCTGAGTACCGCCTAAAACTTTTCCATACCCTTCTTCGACTACTAAATCATATGGGACGTCTCCTCAACCCAAGAATCTTTCCCCCAACCCTATTCTGTCACAACACATACATCCTGCAGTGGACGACGTCATTTACTTAAACAAAAAAACTCAACCATATGGACTCACGTCCTGTACAAACCGCGTACGTCCAGATACAGTTCCCCACGCGCACGAACCTGCGTTCCAGACCCTGACCGGGAACGAAAGTGAAAAGAACCCCCAATATTTAATTGAATAGTCCCCGACCGTACTCCGAATAAACCATTGACCCAATTAGCCTTGCCCACTGCACAGTTAAACAATTCCCAAAGCTGTTTCAGTCAACTCGAAAGTTACCAATTCAACGATACTACCACTATTTACAACTGAAATTGAGCACAAACCCTAACGATTCACGCAGAACATCTGCACCTGACTCAAATATGTCCTCAACAAAATGCAACCTCGTATTACTTCCCTTTCTGACCCCCTGAAATACATGAACAACACAACCCAAAATCTACATCACCGTCCTCAACGTTATTATATCTAACCACACTGTCTAGCCAAACTGTACATGACAATCGAATCAGGACCACTATGTACACACTTACAGATAACAAAAAGGTACACAAACCGGCTGACAAGTTTCAATCACAAGCCAAGACGACTCAACCAGGACAACCCGTATACGCAACAACCATAATACAAAACAAACAGACACTACAGGACAACTCGCCATTTAAAACAAGACAACATGACGAACAACCCACCAGAACTAACAAATCACCAAACCGGAAGACAGGGGCGTTCAAAACCCCAACCAGTTCTGCAACTGGCTAAGTGCTGCCAACAGAGACCACAAGAACGCGGCACAGGCCAAGGGCACACCAGCCGACGAGGACTGCCCTAACTATGCTCGAAGTCACTTTAGCTCAACAACGGCCTGCCGCCGCAACTACAAGGCGCGTCCACCCGCGAACCCAGGGACCGGGAAATGAAGCTACCCAACTCATTCCGACTGGTCGCCCAGCGATCTTTACAACACAAACAGCGATGGTCAAGGGAGCGTTATCTCCGCATTTTCTGACACGCCGGACCAACGACTAGTGTTGCCGTGCAAACAACCAAAAATTTACCCAAAAACATCACAGACTTGACAACACCAACAACAGCCGATACCTGCCCCCTTCTCTAGTGTAGAACCAAGTAACAAAGGGTAACAATCGGAATGAAACCAACCTCCCGCTTTTCCCTCCCTTCAACAAGTCAGATTGGAACTCAAGAATTTGTGTAATCTTATTTCCCCAGCACCTACCTAGCCTAACCTTCCACGTTAACCAAACCCCAATCTTACAAAACGCACAAATCGCACACACACATAATACACATATGCACACGCGCACACGCCTCTATTCGAACTACCATTACTCCAAACACATGAAACGGTGGTTACAAATGCCGATCGGTGACAGCTTGGTTTTCTGTATGGGGGAAGCTTGTTTCGTGCCTGTGTGGGTCACTGGAGGATGTGAGCGTGAAGACTCACTACGGAATGAGGAAAATCAGTGAGCACACGTCGTAGATCACAGTCCGCCACAACAACAAAACTACAACAAACCACACACACACACACACACACACACACGCGCGCGCGCGCGCGCGCAGAGAAAAAAAGAGAGAGACAGAGAGACAGAGACAGAGACAAAGACAGAAACAGAGACAGAGAGACAGACAGAGAGATTCGGTGAGTTGGTTCAGTGATCACTGTCTTGTTCCCAGCGCTCCCACCAGGCTGTAGAGTCCCTGTCATGGTGAGCACTGCATGCACTTGTCCCACCAGGCTGTGGAGTCCCTGTCATGGTGAGCACTGCATGCACTTGTCCCGCCAGGCTGTGGAGTCTCTGTCATGGTGAGCACTGCATGCACTTGTCTCGCCAGGCTGTGGAGTCCCTGTCATGGTGAGCACTGCATTCACTTGTCCCGCCAGGCTGTGGAGTCCCTGTCATGGTGAGCACTGCATGCACTTGTCCCACCAGGCTGTGGAGTCCCTGTCATGGTGAGCACTGCATGCACTTGTCCCACCAGGCTGTGGAGTCCCTGTCATGGTGAGCACTGCATGCACTTGTCCCACCAGGCTGTGGAGTCCCTGTCATGGTGAGCACTGCATGCACTTGTCCCCACCAGGCTGTGGAGTCCCTGTCATGGTGAGCACTGCATGCACTTGTCCCACCAGGCTGTGGAGTCCCTATCATGGTGAGCACTGCATGCACTTGTCTCGCCAGGCTGTGGAGTCCCTGTCATGGTGAGCACTGCATGCACTTGTCTCGCCAGGCTGTGGAGTCCCTGTCATGGTGAGCACTACATGCACTTGTCTCGCCAGGCTGTGGAGTCCCTGTCATGGTGAGCACTGCATGCACTTGTCTCGCCAGGCTGTGGAGTCCCTGTCATGGTGAGCACTGCGTGCACTTGTCCCACCAGGCTGTGGAGTCCCTGTCATGGTGAGCACTGCATGCACTTTGCCTTGGCTTAAGGCTGTGTCAGGCTAATTGACATAGGCTAGAACACCAAGGCTACATCAAAATGTTGTTATGCTCTGCATAGTTATGCGGGGATTGTCTTCAGTTGTGACAAGCTCCTAGCATACCATTATCAGTCTCTAAAATCCCCCGAAGTCGGAGTGTGGCTGCCCATGTGGCGGGGTAATCAAAAACGGTCACACACGTAATGTTCTCATCCCCAGCTGATGCATTTGTACCATAGTGTTCAAGTACTTCGGCTGTTTGGATGATCCCTGGAGTCTTTTAGCCAGGGTACGACAACAACAACAACAACAACTGCATGCACTTGTCCCACCAGGCTGTGGAGTCCCTGTCATGGCGAGCACTGCATGCACTTGTCCCACCAGGCTGTGGAGTCCCTGTCATGGTGAGCACTGCATGCACTTGTCCCACCAGGCTGTGGAGTCCCTGTCATGGTGAGCACTGCATGCACTTGTCCCACCAGGCTGTGGAGTCCCTGTCATGGTGAGCACTGCATGCACTTGTCTCGCCTGGTTGTGACGTCACTGTCATGGTGAGCACTGCACGCACTTGTCTCGCCAGGTTGTGACGTCACTGTCATGGTGAGCACTGCATGCACTTGTCTCGCCAGGTTATGGAGTCATTGTCATGGTGAGCACTGCACTTGTCTCGCCAAGTTGTGACGTCACTGTCATGTCATGGTGAGCACGGCACTTGTCTCGCCAGGTTGTGACGTCACTGTCATGGTGAGCACGGCACTTGTCTCGCCAGGTTGTGACGTCACTGTCATGTCATGGTGAGCACGGCACTTGTCTCGCCAGGTTGTGACGTCACTGTCATGTCATGGTGAGCACGGCACTTGTCTCGCCAGGTTGTGACGTCACTGTCATGGTGAGCACGGCACTTGTCTCGCCAGGATGTGACGTCACTGTCATGGTGAGCACGGCACTTGTCTTGCCAGGTTGTGACGTCACATGTCATTGTGAGCACGGCACTTGTCTCGCCAGGTTGTGACGTCACTGTCATGTCATGATGAGCACGGCACTTGTCTCGCCAGGTTGTGACGTCACTGTCATGATGAGCACGGCACTTGTCTCGCCAGGTTGTGACGTCACTGTCACGGTGAGCACGGCACTTGTCTCTCCAGGTTGTGACGCCACTGTCACGGTGAGCACGGCACTTGTCTCGCCAGGTTGTGACGTCACTGTCATGTCATGATGAGCACGGCACTTGTCTCGCCAGGTTGTGACGTCACTGTCATGTCATGGTGAGCACGGCACTTGTCTCGCCAGGTTGTGACGTCACTGTCATGTCATGATGAGCACGGCACTTGTCTCGCCAGGTTGTGACGTCACTGTCATGTCATGATGAGCACGGCACTTGTCTCGCCAGTTGTGACGTCACTGTCATGTCATGGTGAGCACGGCACTTGTCTCGCCAGGTTGTGTCGTCACTGTCATGTCATGATGAGCACGGCACTTGTCTCGCCAGGTTGTGACGTCACTGTCATGTCATGGTGAGCACGGCACTTGTCTCGCCAGGTTGTGACGTCACTGTCATGTCATGGTGAGCACGGCACTTGTCTCGCCAGGTTGTGACGTCACTGTCATGTCATGGTGAGCACGGCACTTGTCTCTCCAGGTTGTGACGTCACTGTCATGGTGAGCAAGGCACATGTCTCGGCCACGAAGAAGGAACAATTCATCACCGTCGCCATGTCAGAATCAGGGGAGGTGACTCAGGGGAGGTGCGCTCTCGCTCTCTCTCTCTCTCTCTCCCTCTCTCTCTCTCTCTCTCTCTCTCTCTCTCTCTCTCCAAGTTAACTACGTCTTTCCACCATTGGTAGTATTAGACAGAGGTACAAAAAAAAGGAAGGGGGTGGGAATGGTAGAGTGTGGGAAAGTGTGTGTGTGTGTGTGTGTGGTGTGTGTGTGTGTGGTGTGTGTGTGTGTGTGTGTGTGTGTGTGTGGCGCGCACGCGCGCGTGTGTGTGTGTGTGTGTGGGTTGGGGGTGGGGAGCTGGGGAGTGATTTTGTATGTGTGTTGTGGGGTGGGGGGTGGGGGGTAGGTGTGTGTGTGTGTGTGTGTGTGGTGTGTGTGTGTGTGTGTGTGTGTGTGTGTGTGTGTGTGTGTGTGTGTAGATTTTCATAAAGGTTTTAGATCGAGGGTTAATATAGGGTAAAGTTAATTTCAGCTTTCAGTAGATGCACAGAAAATGAAATTTGATACTATAGGTATTGATTGCCACTGTCAAATTGTCCCCTTTTCATTCTCCGCACCGCTGGCTGTTATCAAGTGTGTGGGCGACAGCTAAGCGCTATTTCACTGGCCCCTCACCAGTGTTGCGTGGTCATCCATTTCTCTGGAAGGCCCCCGACAATGTTTCCTTCCACAGTCTCTGGCCTGGCCTGTCTCTTCTGTCCTTACACCCCCTCTCTCTCTCTCTCTTGGAGAATGGTCTTTGGGGCTCGTCGCATGTCCCAACTTTGCGTACGTGCCACTAAAACCACACCGCTCCCACCCCAACGAAGAGAGAGACAGAGAGAGATCGCCGTAGCAGTGTTGTAGGCCTGGTCTTCAATGAGAGAGGAGAGCTGTCGCATTCACTATTGATTTTGCTGCCATGGCAACTGACCCGGACTCGTGTGAGGGGTGGGGGCGGGGGGGTGGGGGAGGTAGGGAGTAGGAAAGTGTGGTGGGGAAGGGAAGGTGGAGGAGAGGTCGCGGTCGCTCGTTACGGCTTGAACGGACTACCGGCTTGCCAATCTGATGTCAGTGCGTGGCCCTGGCCGACTCTGGGCGCATCATGTCGTTCGTTGGGCCATTCCCAGCGCTCCCTGCCAGATCATGCCTGAGAAATTCACACGTCCAGTTCCAATATCCGGTGTGCAGTCCGTAAGATCCGGGACAGGACCGGCGCACACCGTAAGCAGACATGAGTACTTCTTCTTCTGCGTACGCAGGCTGATACATACTCCTGCGGACACTCCCTGTATAGACAGGCAGGTATTTATCCCATCTGTTCAACAAAGGGAGTAGAGTTTTGTGTGTATGACCGTTTTTAATCCCGCCATTAAGGCAGCCATACTCCATCTTCGGGAAAGGTGCCTGCTATATGTAACGGCCAAACTGGCCTTCTCTTCCGAAAGTTGGTGATAGGATTTTACGTGTGTGCAAGATGTTATGCGTGTGTTCACACACGGAACCTCGGTTTATAGTCTCATTCGATGGACTGTATGGGGAAATGGAGTCAGACCCAATGTTAACTCCGAGGGAAAGAAAAAAAAAAACATGTGCCGAAACAGCCCGGCGAAGATTCGAACCCGCAACCCTTGGATTACGAGTCCAGCGCTCAACCAACTGAGCTATTCCGGCCCCGACATGATTACATATCAGTGCGCTATGATGACCTCGGACAGCCGTAGTGGAAAGTCACGTTGGTCGTGTGTGGTCGAAGGTGATGCTCCGGTGACCGAGGCCTAGTTCTCTGCCCCCTGCCAAAGCTGTCCACCCCGGACATCGTTTTAGTTGATGTGGCCCGCTCATGGCGGGAAATGGTTGGGGAGATGAGGGATGGAGTGGCGGGTGGTGGGTGGTGGGAGACAGGGGAGCTAATGCTATGCGTGGTTGGAAAGTCTTCTGTACTCCCCCCCCCCCCCCCCCCCCCCCCCCAGTGCCGGCACCGTACAGCACTGGGTGCTGACGTGCCACAGTGCTCAGCTCCCCGCCCAGGAAGTCAGACTGGCCTGTTATTCACGGCGTGTTGCACGTGCTCTCTCCTCTCTCTCTCTCTCTCTCTCTCTCTCTCTCTCTCTCTCTCTCTCTCTCTCACGCACGCTCGCTCGCGCGCAGAGAGAGAGAGAGAGGGTGTCTTTCCTCTCCCCTCTTCCCTTTTTATGAAATATCTGAAGACTTCCGTGAATGTTAAATGGGGGAAAAAACTGCTTGCTTGAACACCACGTGGAAATAGATAATCAATATAATGAAAAGGAAAAAAATGATATGAAGTCAACATTTTTAACTGAACTTCATTATGCAATGACATTAACTCGGAAGGAACAGGGTAAGGGGAGAGAGAGGGCCGGAGTAGCTCAGATGGTAGAGCGCCGGACTCGTGATCTTGGGGTTGCGGGTTCGCATCTCCGCCGGGCCGTTTCGGTACAGGGGGATTTTTCCCTCGGAGTTTACATTGATTCTGACTCCATTCCCCATACAGTCCTTCGAATGAGACTATAAACCGAGGTTCCGTGTGTGAACGCACACACAACATCTTGCACACACGTGAAATCCCATCACCAACTTTCGGAAGAGAAGGCCAGTTTGGCCGTTGGTATGGATGACACGTTCCACATAGCAAGCACCTTCCCCGAAGATGGAGTATGGCTGCCTTAATGGCGGGATAAAAAACGGTCATACACAAAGCATCAGAATAATCGACATGATGATTGTGGACACTAAGAAAAAGAAAGAAAGAAAGAAAGAAAGAAGAAGAAGAAGAAGAAGAGGGCAGACAACTGCCAGCCTCTTCCCCTTCCCGACCCTAACTCAAAACTTAACCTAACTCTAAGGAACCTGATCTGTATAAAACCTAAAAGAAAGCTTCTTAGGCATGCTAGAGAGAGAGAGAGAGAGAGAGAGAGAGAGAGAGAGAGAGAGAGAGAGAGAGAGAGAGAGAGAGAGAGTGTGTGTGTGTGTGTGTGTGTGTGTGTGTGTGTGTGTGTGTGTGTGTGTGTGTGTGTGTGTGTGTGTGGTGGGGGGGGGGGGGGGGGCAGCAGTGCATCTGATTTCTCTTTGTGTGTGTGTGTGTTTTTTTTAGGTATGCAAGTGGTGGAGGTGGTGGTAATATTGGTGGTGGTACTGGTATGGTCATGGCAATTACTGCTAGTTTGGCTGCTTCTGCAAATACGTATTTTCCGAGATGAGCCAGTAGTCCCCCCCCCCCCCCCCCCCATTCTCCCTGCTCCTCTCCTCTTTCCCCGTCTGTAGTCATGGCAAAAGGCGGGGGGAGGGGAGACTAGATGCGAGGGAGAATGGGGGGGGGGGGGGGGGGGGGCGCTGCATGCTGCTAAAGCTGACCTGTCAGCTGTTTTCTCTCCTTCATGTACCAACTGACCAGAAGGGGTTTTATTCTCTTCATGTACCAACTGACCAGAAGGGGTTTTATTCTCTTCATGTACCAACTGACCAGAAGGGGTTTTATCTCTCCATGTACCAACTGACCAGAAGGGGTTTTATTCTCTTCATGTACCAACTGACCAGAAGGGGTTTTATTCTCTTCATGTACCAACTGACCAGAAGGGGTTTTATTCTCTCCTTCAAGTACCAACTGACCAGAAGGAGTTTTAAAACAATGTACAAGTCATGTATCCTGCCTATTCAACTACAATGATAATCATCTGGGATAACTGAGCGTATAATTTGTTAGTCGAACCTTCCGGAGAAATTATATTGGGATGCATTGTGCGTCATCACGGTGCTGTAGCCACGAAATGTTCTAAGAAGAGTCTTGATTCTGCTCTTTGAGACAGTGCCGTCAAAAACATTTGACACTGTCTATCGTGTTTCACATGATCATCCACAATACTTGTCCAAATTAGTTCTTCTATGATGCCGACGTATCAGTCAATCCATGTCACTAAGAGAGAGCACTGAATGATCGTTACGTCGCCGCCAGACACTGCCATTGTGTTGCGGACAGATATTTGAGGAGTATCGTTTTGTGACATTGCTGTTCTGGTGCTGACAGATATTTGAGGAGTATTGTTTTGTAACATTGCTGAGCTGGTACTGACAGATATTTGAGGAGTTTTGCTTTGTAAACACTGTGATTCTGATGCTGACAGATATTTGAGGAGTATTGTTTTGTAACATTGCTGAGCTGGTACTGACAGATATTTGAGGAGTTTTGCTTTGTAAACACTGTGATTCTGATGCTGACAGATATTTGAGGAGTATTGTTTTGTAACATTGCTGAGCTGGTACTGACAGATATTTGAGGAGTTTTGCTTTGTAAACACTGTGATTCTGATGCTGACAGATATTTGAGGAGTATTGTTTTGTAACATTGCTGTGCTGGTACTGACAGATATTTCAGGAGAATTGTTTTGTAAACACTGTGATTCTGATGCTGACAGATATTTGAGGAGTATTCTTTTGTAACACTGTGATTCTGATGCTGACAGATATTTGAGGAGTATTGTTTTGTAACATTGGTGTGCTGGTACTGACAGATATTTCAGGAGAATTGTTTTGTAAACACTGTGATTCTGATGCTGACAGATATTTGAGGAGCATTGTTTTGTAACACTGTGATTCTGATGCTGACAGATATTTGAGGAGTATTCTTTTGTAACACTGTGATTCTGATGCTGACAGATATTTGAGGAGTATTCTTTTGTAACACTGTGATTCTGATGCTGACAGATATTTGAGGAGTATTCTTTTGTAACACTCATTCTGTGGCTGACATATTATGAGGAGTGTTGTTTTGTAACACTGCCATTCTGAGGATGACAGTTTTAGGAGTATTCTTTTGTAACACTGTCATTCTGTGGCTGACATATTGTGAGGAGTGTTGTTTTGTAACACTGTCGTTCTGTGGCTGACAAACTGTGAGGAGTGTTGTTTTGTAACACTGTCATTCTGTGGCTGACATATTGTGAGGAGTGTTGTTTTGTAACACTGTCGTTCTGTGGCTGACAAACTGTGAGGAGTGTTGTTTTGTAACACTGTCATTCTGTGGCTGACATATTGTGAGGAGTGTTGTTTTGTAACACTGTCGTTCTGTGGCTGACATACTGCGAGGAGTGTTGTTTTGTAACATTGACATTCTGTAGCTGACAGATAGTTTAGGGAGTGTTGTTTTGTAACACTGTTGTTCGCGTTTGCAGATTTTGCTGTCTGTCGTTAACTGTGACATCAGATGATGACGTATTAAGTTTATCGACAAGTTCCCTTGTGTGTGTGTGTGTGTGTGTGTGTGTGTGTGTGTGTGTGAATTTGTTATTTCGTTTTATGTGTTTACGAAGATGCGTATTTTGGCTTGCATCCAGTAACCATGCTGTCTGTTGATCAGTCTTCAAATCTTCTCACAATTTATCTTTTCATCAAAACGGAATTTATTTGCCATAAAGGAAATTGATGTTTGTGACGCAAGAAGCTAACAATAACCCCCCCCCCTCCCCCACCCTCCTCCGCCTTTCCATTGCCTCTCTTCCTCAGTACTTTCAAAACTGCCAGTTAAGTTTTGCCTTTTTTTTTTCCTTCCGAATTAAACATGCTGACGCTTTATTTTCAGTCTTCCCCAAAGGAATAAGTCGACGCACTTGTATGCACGAAGAGAGAGAGAGAGAGAGAGAGAGAGAGAGAGAGAGAGAGAGAGAGAGAGAGAGAGAGAGAGAGAGGAGATGGGTGGGCGGAGGTGGTTCGAGGGAAAGGTGTGGCCAATGCAGGGGAAGCAATTTCATTCTGTTTGAAACTCTCCGCGTCGTCCTGTCAATCTCAAGTGCCACCCAGTGACGTCATCAGACTCGCCACAATGCACTGCGCATGCGCTCTGTCTATGACTGTGGGATGGGGTGGGGGTGGGGGTGGGGCTGGAATGTTCAAGATTTGTCAATGAAATAAATAATGGCTACTACAGTAAACTGGCAGGCCTGTTGTTGGAGTCTCTCTTGAAGTGTGTTGAAGACATGCTGAATTGCTGAGAGTGGAAGGCTAAATCAAGGCACTGCGCTATTAAATAGAGTCTTTGACAGGGCGCTGTAGAACTCCGACCCAAAGTTTGCGGAGCGTGCGCACGCACGTGTGTGTGTATGTGTGCATGACGGTTTGTGAGCGTGTGTGTGCGTGTGCGCGCTCGATTGTCGCGGTACTGGCATGTGTTTGCGTGTACTTTCATGCACGCGCGCTTGTGAAATAAACAGCCAATTGAAACAAACAAAAAACTATTGAGCAACACTAAACTACTCCTGCAGTTCTTTTTTTTCTTCTGGGTTTTCTTTAAGCTAGTTGGGGGGGGGGGGGGGGGGGGGGACGCGCACACACACACACGTTGTGTGTAAACTGCTAAATTCCAAGAAGTGTGTGTGTGTGTGTGTGTGTGTGTGTGTGTGTGTTAAACATCACCATGAGCGTCAGGGTCGTTTCAACGGATGTGTCTGTGTGTGCGTGCGCGCGCGCGCGCGCGCGTGTGTGTGTGTGTCACTGTGTGTGTGTGTGTGACCGAAATTCAAAATCCACCTGTTTAAATCAATTTTCATGGTTGTAACAAGCTCCGTGTACGTGTAATTCTGCACTATGTATATATCACACACTTCTTGGAATTTAGCAGTTTACACACAACGCGTGTGTGTGTGCGCGTCTACAACAAGACCTCGACCAGTTTGCTGCGTGGGAGAAGAGATGGGACATGGCCTTTCATCCTGGAAAGTGCACCACTCTGCCTGTGACCCGCAGCAGGAACCCCCTCCGCTTTGACTACTGTCTGCACGGCCATATCCTGGAGACCGTCACCAGCGCCAAGTATCTAGGCGTCACCATCTGCAGCGATCTCAGCTGGGACACGCACATCAACCACCTGTGCAACAAAGCCAACAAGACCCTAGGCTTCCTGCGTCGTAGTATCAAAGTTAGGTCCAGGAAGATCAAGGAAATGGCCTACAAGTCCTTTGTGCAACCCATCCTGGAGTACGCCAGCAGCATCTGGGATCCACACACAGAGCAGAACATCAGTAAGCTTGAAGCAGTGCAGCGCAGGGCAGCCCGTTTCGTGATGAGGCGCTACCACAACACCTCCAGCCCGGCCGCGCCATGCTTGAAGAACTGAAGTGGCCCAGCCTCCAGGACAGACGACGTACAGCACGCCTATCAATGCTGTGCAAGATCCGTAATGATCTGGTCAGCACAGAAGGCATCAAAGCCAGCCTGCGCCCCGCACCTCCGCGCCGACACGATCAGCAGTTCATCGTTCCGCAGTGCAGAACGCTGTATAGACAGCAGGCGTTCCTTCCTCGTACCATTAAGGACTGGAACGAACTGCCCCAGGACGTTGTAGAGGCCAAGACCATCGACACCTTTGTGTCAAGGGCCTCCCGTTTCCAGTAAAAGCCACGCCCAGTGTTGTTTGTTTTGTTTTTGTTCGGACCCCTTGCATAAGTGACAGAATAATCATCAAGTTGATTGTGGTCGCTATCAAGGAAAGAAGAAGAAGAAGAAGAAAGTGTGTGTTTGAGAGACAGAGAGAGCGGGGGGGAAAAAAAGGGGGGGGGGGGGGGGGGTTCAAGCTCTTGGTTAATGCGCATGAGAGGAGGGATTCAGGCTCTTGGTTAATGCGCACGAGAGAGAGAGAGAGAGAGAGAGAGAGAGATATTAATATTCAGTTGGTTAAGTTTTTGTTCCCCATAACACTCCATTCCACCTACACTCTGTGTGTGTGTGTGTGTGTGTGTGCGTGTGTGTGTGTGTGAGTGCGCGCGCGCGCCGTCTAATGTGAGTGTTGGTGAGCGTGAAAGTGTATGCGAGTAAGAGAGAGGAGGATGCGGAGAGGGATGGGGTGGGGGGGGGGGGGGGGGGAAGAGTTGTGTGGCTGGGGAAGGAAAAGGAGAGAGACAAGTGTAAGTGTGTGTGCGCGCGCACGTGAGTGCGTGAATGTGTGCGTGTTCATTTGAGATGGCGCTGAAAACGGGAGAGAAGTGTTCAGCCAAAACACACAAGCGCAGTGTGGCTTCTATCACTACGATCATTTGAATCACGTCGATCGAAGCGGGTCCGCTCCTGCACACACTTCAGTGACCAGTGTTCAGCAGTCGCTGGCAGACTTGGAGTGCGAGTCTGAGTACTGACCCTTGCTAACTGAATAAGGTCCATTGCATGGGCTTCCAACATTTCTTCTATTGGATCAGCCGGAGACGCTTTAGAACACTGCAGCAAAACGCAGCACTGGCTTTATCAATTTACTGCATCAGATGCCAGAGGCCATTTTTTGCCGAGGTTAATTCTGAATCCGAATCTGATCATTACGTCGCTGTCGCCACATCGAAGGGCATTATCGCGACGGGTCACTTAAAGTCTATGGAGACGACGTGGCTACAGATTTGAAGATTGGGGGTGTGCGCAGTCTAGTTAGTTAGCTGTTGTGATGCGATCAGTCTTTTGAAAATTTCTATGGATGGTGCCCTAACACTATTTTCTTCAAGGTTGTTCCAGTCTCTTACTGCGCTAACAA
Source organism: Conus ventricosus (assembly GCA_018398815.1). NCBI lineage: Eukaryota > Metazoa > Mollusca > Gastropoda > Neogastropoda > Conidae > Conus > Conus ventricosus. Next base: position 49,580,326 of record CM031625.1, read on the forward strand.
AAAATGACCGTCTGAACTGCTCTGTCTGGCAACTGCTGACTTGGAATGTTCTTTGTGTTGTTTCTAATACAGTCAGAGATCGCACTGGTGGTATAGTAGTTGCCAGATGTTCGTGGCCTTGAGTCGTCCTGGTTTGTATGGAATTAAATATTCAGCAGGTGGTATGGCCGGTACCAACCCCTCAACCACCCTGCAGAGGAAGATGAGGCGTAGATCACGTCTGCTCTGTTGGAGTGTTGGCAGTTGCAGAGTATGAAGCATCTTGGTGATGGAGCCGGGTGTTCTGGAACTGTAATCACCAGTTACGAACCGAGCGGACAGGCGCTGCACTCTTTCGAGTTTGTCAATGTATTGTTTGAGGTAAGGACTCCAAATGATAGAGCCATACTCGAGGGCTGGTCCGATGAGGGATAGATAGGCATTCTTCTTGCATTGCAGGGGGCAGAAAGGCAGGTTTCTCCTGAGAAAGTCAAGGGTGCTGTGTGCTTTCTTGCAGGTGTGGGCAATGTGGGTGCTCCATTTCAGGTCATCTGAGAGTTGGATACCAAGGTTGAGGTTTGTGTGGACATACTGACGGGGGTTGTTACATAGGGAGTAGATGTAGCTGGTGGACTGCCGTATACTAAGGATGTAGCACTTGCTGGGGTTAAACTTCATACCCCAGTTATTAACCCAGGTTTCGAGTTGGTTGAGGTCTTCTTGAAGCTGAAGAATATGGTCTTGTAGGGAGTTGATCTGGCGGTAAAGGAGGCAATCGTCAACAAATAGGCGAACTTGGAACTTGACTCTATCCGGGAGATCATTGATGTGGCACAGGAAGAGGAGCGGGCCCAACACTGTTCCTTGAGGTACCCTGGAATCCACTGAGGTCTCTTCAGATGTGACACCCTCTATCACGATGGCCATCTTCCTGCGCTGGAGAAAGTCGGACAACCAGGTATGAAGGGGACCTCTAATTCCATACTCATGCAACTTATGAAGGAGACGTTTGTGGGGGACAGTGTCGAACGCTTTAAAAAAATCTAAGTGTTCAATTTTCCAAATTGTCGAACTGTTTTCTTTCTCTTTTTTTTAAATTTTAAAGTCTTTACCTTGCAAACTTCTTTAACATTCTCAATAAATGCCATCTTTACGGTGAACGCCGTTTCCTCGACAGAACAGATTACAACACTTGTAAAACTGACATTGACTAGAAAGTTCAAATTTGCAGCAAGTTTTTTTAATCAGATAGGAAAACGTGGATTGGACAGTTATGCATTCCTTTTTTCTTTTTCCCCTTATTTCCGTACGGAATGTTAAAGCAAGCCAATTTTATAACATCAATATGGGTTTCGGTTCCAATATGGAATAAAATCACCCCTATTTCTACATATGCAACAATTTTCACATTGCCACACTTTCCTCTCTGTTCACATCCAGCACTTTCCTCTTTTTTGAATCTGTTAATAAGCTAATTAACACTTTAGGCAATGGTTTTGAAACAGCAAGATTACTGTTCATAGAAGATTAGGAATTTGCGCTGGGAAGCCAAGGAGGGGGGGATTGGAAGATGTAACCCGTCTCTCTCCTTTCGCTGCCTTTAACCTTCCAAGAACTGAATCAGGTACCAGTCTGCTGCTGGCTGAACAGAGGAAGTTTTCAAGCAGAAAACATACAACCCCATGTGTCATTGGAACCCACCACATCAGCTACCCTGGCAAATGCTCTAATCATCTTGGTATGAAATAGAACTCCCTTCCAGCGTCTACGGAGTTCTGGAGGTCATCTTGGAGAGCTTTAACTTCGTTACTTCATGCAGTGATAATTATTTCTTAAAAATCAGGGGGTCAGACATGGAGCGAAGAACTCGCTTCCAAATTTTCAGGGGGTTATAAAAAATATTTAGGGGGTCACACTTTATAACTGCTTGTAAATGTGCTGAAAACCACACACACACACAGAGCGTGTCCTGACTGTCTCTCACACATAAATACACAGAGAAAGAATTAGACAGGAGTGGATAAGAGGTGCTATCAACAAAGTTAATAAAACACTCCAGATTATGCTAAACATAATCTAGATTCGTGTTCGATTGTAAGTGTTACCTAAAGTGAATAAGTGTGAACATCTACACTATCAGGATTTTAACAGTGAAATGATGTTCGGGATGTCCTCCGCGAATATCACAGAATTTACACAACATAAGCCAATTCCCTCAGTACTGAAACATTTTATCATTTGACCATATTCCAGTTGCCTTGCAATGATCATCAGGAGCCTGGTGACAAACAAGAGGCGAGTGAATATTCGTGGAACGTGTCACAAAACTATGTAGGTTGGCTACTCTTGGGACTGTGCACAACACATTCCTACATCCTGAACGGAGCCATTTTAATTATCAAACCGGTCGTCTTTCATAGATCACTCGACTTTCGTTCCATTTGCTGGATAAGCACCCACAAGCCACAGAGAACCGTCAATTTTATCTGTGAAAAGCTGAATTACATACGGTTTTCCATACTGTTCGCGCTTGGCCGAATCACTTATCTTGTGGTCTAATTACAGACTTGGTTGTCTAATTTGATGACTCTTGTTGGTTTTCAGCACAGAAGAGTTTCAAGCAGAAGTTGTTCATCGATTCAGAACATTCTAAAACATCAAGACAAGTTACTTCTTTATCAACTGCGATTGAGGCAGACAGGATGAAAGTGCTTTTCTGTGACGCGCTGCTCAGAGTTGCAATGCCTACAGGAGAAAATCATTGTGTCATGGTAAATTTTGGTACATTTTTGTGACGCACAGGATTGATTTCCAGTGCATCAGACAGGAAATCTGCGAGTCAGAGAAGCCCATTAATTGTGTGTAAGAATTATCACTGTCATGCTAACCTGCCCTGGCAACTGAAATTTGTTGTGGAATATTTTTCCTTGTCAAATTCCAATTACTATTAGGTGTATTTTCAACATCTTTTTTTAACTCGGTCCACATACGACAACAGAAATGTGAAACATTCTTTGGCATATCATGCTCTGTGGATGTTTTAATGTATGTGAGAGATGGGAGTAGAAGTGGAGGGCATTTTGTGTTTCAATGATCTTCTAATTAGCTTCAATACACCAAAGATGGTATAATATAATTCTTCCTGATGATCTCTGAACACACAAGCAAGCGCTGTCACTTCATTTCACCTCGTACATGTATACATTTTTTAACACTGTAACCGTTTCACATCTCCGGTAATAAGGCGCTAATGTCTCCTTCAAGTAACACCATAGCACAATTCGCCCACCACACACACAGATACATGAATCAAAGCAGACCATACATGAAGCCCCAAAGGCACAAGTCATGACAGAAAACACCAGTCACAATCATTCAGGCCAACCTTACTCAGCAGACATATCTGAATCCAACATCCACCTCATGAACACAGACAGCTCGAAAGATAAAGTGTACAACAAATCATTTTATTGGTTTTCACACCTTTGGGGGACAAAGGTCGACGTGCCATCCCATGTTTCCCTTTCTCACTTCTCAGTTCTGTCCATGTTCGAAGGTGAACACATCATCTGTTTCTTCCCACTGTCTTCATCACACAAACTTTGGACCCTCCGATCGGAGACACATCGCCTTGACAAACACTGGAACCCTTCCCTCCCCCTAAATCTCTTGATCGAGGTTCGAAAACAGCCCCAAACAATAAAAACCATCCTAAAATTTCTGATAATCACCCAATTCATTAAAAAAACAAAAGAAGAAAAGAAAAGTCCAATAACAGTGAATCAACCAAATATTCAAAATCTTCAGTTGTTGGAATGATCCCAAAACCCTGCTGCAATGCCGATCCTAAAATTTCGACTAACCAGGCATACACAATAAGGTCTTCAGATCTTCCCATAAGGACACAGGAAGAAAAGTGGCACTTCACAAAGCTTACACCGCCCACAGACTTGCATTCCAGGGCAGAACAGGAGCCACTACCCAAGACTATAAATCCTGAAATTTTCCTCTCCTGCCAATCGATCTAAATGTGCTTACGCAAACCCGTGACTCCCCTCCTTATAATTTTCAGACCTCTCCTCCCCCACAAAATCTACACCACTAGACAAGTATATTCCGTAACAAAAATAGTATTCGACACTAGAACATCGTGGTGTCTCACTAAAATGCACAGTATCATGTTGTAGTCGCTTGCATGAAATCCTGTCACACTGAAGTGTTGCGTCCAAGAGAAGATATCCGTGAAATGATGGACCACACTGTAAGCAATGATGATTCCCATGAATTTGTAGTTAAAAAAAACAAAAACAAACAGCCGACAGACAACCAGGGCTCCAATGAGGTGTGTTTTGATTGGACGATGAGTTCTCCATGCCCCCAATGATGGCGTGGTGTGTAGATGGGACAATGAGAAATTATTAAAAAAAAAAAAAAGAAAACCTGGGAGGAGGAAGATCTACCCTTCCTCTTCGTCTCCTTCTTCTTCTTCTGCCCCGTCCTGAAACAACCCATGCACAGTTGTATGTATCTGACTACAACATACTTGGTTACGCACATGGACACACAGTTGTATGTCTCTGACTACAACACACTTGGTTACGCACATGGACACATAGTTGTATGTATCTGACTACAACACACTTGGTTACGCACATGGACACACAGTTGTATGTATCTGACTACAACATACTTGGTTACGCACATGGACACACAGTTGTATGTATTGGACTACAACACACTTGGTTACGCACATGGACACATAGTTGTATGTATCTGACTACAACATACTTGGTTACGCACATGGACACATAGTTGTATGTACTGGACTACAACATACTTGGTTACGCACATGGACACAAGTTGTATGTATCTGACTACAACATACTTGGTTACGCACATGGACACAAGTTGTATGTATCCGACTACAACAACTTGGTTACGCACATGGACACACAGTTGTATGTATCCGACTACAACAACTTGGTTACGCACATGGACACACAGTTGTATTTATCGACTACAACATACTTGGTTACGCACATGGACACACAGTTGTATGTATCTGACTACAACACACTTGGTTACGCACATGGACACACAGTTGTATGTATCGACTACAACACACTTGGTTACGCACATGGACACACAGTTGTATGTATCCGACTACAACACACTTGGTTATGCACATGGACACACAGTTGTATGTATCCGACTACAACACACTTGGTTACGCACATGGACACACAGTTGTATGTATCCGACTACAACACACTTGGTTATGCACATGGACACACAGTTGTATGTATCCGACTACAACACACTTGGTTACGCTCATGGACACATAGTTGTATTTATCTGACTACAACATACTTGGTTACGCACATGGACACACAGTTGTATGTATCTGACTACAACACACTTGGTTACGCACATGGACACACAGTTGTATGTATCTGACTACAACACACTTGGTTACGCACATGGACACATAGTTGTATGTATCTCACTACAACACACTTGGTTACGCACATGGACACACAGTTGTATGTATCCGACTACAACACACTTGGTTACGCACACGGATACATAGTTGTATGTATCTCACTACAACACACTTGGTTACGCACATGGACACACAGTTGTATGTATCTGACTACAACACACTTGGTTACGCACACGGATACATAGTTGTATGTATCTGACTACAACACACTTGGTTACGCACATGGACACACTGATACACAGTAATGTTTAAAGGCATGTTCTTTCTCAACAGAGAGATATTTGGGAACATACACATCTTTTCAGAAACAGTAAAACTGCCTTGCACAGCGCTGCTCTTATTGTTGGTGTGTTTAAATTAAGTGAATTTTTGTCTCATACTTAATTTCCGAAGAAAATATATCTTCTTCTTTGATTTGTGTGTCCATTCCTGCAAATATATGCACGTCTGTGTATGCTTGTGTGTGACAGGAAGAGAGACACACAGAGAGAGAGAGAGAGAGAGTGCATGTATGTGATGAATCACTTCCGTTACTTCAAAATCTGGTAAAAAAAAAAAACCATTTTAATCAGCTATTGCTGTAGAATTCAGGCAAATTTCTAAAAAATAATCAGCTATTGCTGCTGAATTCAGGTAAATTAAAAATAAAAAAAATCAGCTATTGCAGTTGAATTCATACTGAGAGAGGTGACGTCTGCCCCTTGCAATGAGTAGCCTGGATTTTTCTTAAACATTGTCCAATCAAATTTATTTTCATTCTGAATCCCATACAACTTCACCTCAAATTATAGAATCATCACCGCTTCCAGTGATGTATATGCCTAAAGTGTGTGATACATACACAACTTGTGATTCTCATTTGAATAACAGAACCAATAGGATACTGGCCCCAGTGTATCCTGATGTTTGAACTTCCTACATGCCAGTGGGTATCCCGTCCCTTTGACTCGCTAATCCCCCCAAGCTTAGGCATTCCTGATGGTGATGGGCAGTGTTCAAGCACGCTTACACATGCTTTTTTTAGTTGACAGTTCACCAGATCACTAGTTTCAGGCATACTATGAGGAAATGACAAGTGCTATTGGTAAACTTTTCCTCATACCAGGAATGTGGCTGGAAAAACACTTTCATGCCTGTGTACTCTTGGAACAACTCCTCCTCTCTGTGTGCTCACCCTGGGAGCAGCTTTTCTGGTATACCCTGAAAGCACTCGCTCACAGGATTTTTTTTTACCTTAGCGTGCCAGCTTTTACCCTTAGAAACTGCATGTTTACCCTTCAAAAGTAGGAACTAAAGGTATTTACAATAAAACCAGTTGGCAGCCCCAATCTCCTGTCAGGATTTCAACCCCTAAACTTACCTCTCTGAAATGATCTGTCTGTCCCATCCCACAGCCACCCTTCCCACCAAAACAGCCTTCACTCCCTCCTCACCTCTTCCTCGAACTCTTCTTCTTCCTCTTCTTCTCCCTCCCGTCCAGGTTCTCCTCATCAAGATCGTCTTCTTCTCCAGCCCCCGTCTCCTCGTCAATCTCAGAGGCCTGTTCATCATACTACTAACTGTCAAGTCAATACACAATGGATGGATGCAAGCACATGTTTTTATTTCATGTTCATTGTCAAGTCTTATTACAATGATGGATGAATGCATGAGAGATTTGTCATTGCTATCCCTCGTCAAGGCACTACACAGTGGATGAATGCATGAGGAATTTACAATCGCTGTTCACTGTCAAGTCATTAACAGAGTGAACAGATAAATGCATGGGAATTTTTCAACTGTCATTCATTGTCAAGTTACAAAAGTGTGAACAGATGAACGCTTGAAGATTTTTCCAATTTTGTTTCGTTCTGAAGGACAGGACTCTCTGCAAACACAGGGTAAAAGAAGACAAAAAAGAAAAAGGGAGGTTTTTATTTCATCTTTTAAAGTTCTATTTTAACTGCCCGGTGGACCCACACAAGGACTCCTCAGGGCTGTCACCACACGGGGCAATGCAGACCTGTCCCGCAATGAACACTAAAATACATTATGCAACTATATATAAATTATGTTTTAAATACATAACATGATAACAGAACAAATCTATCATTATCTTCTAAAGCCAGACATCTGCTGCCCTTTTAAACTCCAAGCCGTCAGAGCAAAACCTAATTTTCATTCTCCCACTCTGCTGTGGAAACCCTTCAGACAACAGGGCCTGTATGCACGTCAAACGCGATTAGCTTATTCGCGTTTAGGGCTTAAACGCGGTTAGCTATTCGGAGCTTAAACGCGGATAGCCCCTCTCCGGTTTTGGTATGTATGACGCCCTATTCGCGATTGAATAGCTCTCCGCGTTTAGAGGGCAGGAAACGGCGCTCTATTTATAGATTCTTGGCAAAACCGGGGTGCAGCAGGCACTGCTTTCGGTTTAGTCATACCCTCCTTCGTGGAACTTTCGCTGGTACGTGCTTCGTCGGTTTTCGCCAGTCGAAGTTTTTATTGTTTGTGTTAGATCTACTTGCCATGGAGAATTCAAAGCGCACTAGGAAGCCAAATTTCAGTGCTGATGAAATTCGAGTATTACTGGAAGAGATGCAGGTAGAACGTGCAGCAGTTTTACTCGATATTTGTGTTTACAGTGTCCATACAGAGATGTATGGTCAGGGTGTAGTTTCTCCAGCGAGGAAATTAAAAAAATGCTTCCCCCACACTTCTGATTCAGGTTCCAGTTTTGTGTGTGTGTGCGAGAGAGCACAAATGTTTAATTGTTTTTGCATTTGTATGGCCGCGGATTAAGTTTTTACGAATGGTAGCAGTTTCCGTTTGAGTGTGTATTTGTAGGGGGGATTAAGTGTGTGTGTGTGTGTGTGTGTGTGTGTGTGTGTGTGTGTGTGTGTGTGTGTGTGTGTGTGTGTGTGTGCGTGCGCGCGTGCGTGCGTGCGTGCGCGTGTCTTTTGTATGAGTGTGCTGTTTGTATATGTGTGTGTGTGTGTGTGTGTGTGTGTGAGAGAGAGAGAGAGAGAGAGAGAGAGAGAGAGAGAGTGCGAGCACGAGTGCAAGAGCGCTCATATTTGTGTGTATGTATGTGAATATATTTTTGATTCGTTAATCAGTGATAATTCATGGCGATGTCCTTCCAACTGCCCCGCAACTTGTAAAAGTAATATTTGTGTTTACAGTGTCCATACAGAGATGTATGGTCAGGGTGTAATTTCTCCAGCGAGGAAATTAAAAAAATGTATTTTTTTTTTAACAGGGGAAAGAGAGAACTCAGGGTTTGACACCTTTGCAGCTGAAGGCAGCGACGTATCGGCTATACCAGACACTCAGTTTTTTGGTTTTTTTTACTGGTATGTGAGTTTTCATTAGGTCATCGTACAGGTCAAACGGGTTCTTTCTGTCACGAAAGATGCGGTTTCGTCGCAATTGCCGTCGCTGTCTCACTTGGAAAAACATCAATGCAGCCATATTTATCCGCGTTTAGGCTCGCTATCGGACCCCCGAGGCACCGATAACTTTGTCCGCGTTTAGCCGAGTCGGATAGCTTATGCGGTCTGACGTGCATACCAAAATCTGCCGCCTATCCACCGGATAGGCGCTATTCGCGGACAGCCTCTATCCGGATCGACGTGCATACAGGCCCAGAACACAAGCCTATCCACATGATGTGCGGACAACTCAGAAAGAAACTGATGCAGCACTTCCATTACTTTGCCCTCCACATGGCCACCGAGCGAACGAAACGCCTGCACCACACTCCCCAACATGCAGTGACCACTATCGATCCCTCTCCACTCACATAAGACCTGGATAAATGTCCAACGAGCATGTCAGTTAGCCGTCAATACACTTGGCTCAAGGTCAAAACCATGAGAAATGCCCACTTGGTGTGTGCACAGGCTATGAGAGCTGTGATCACAGCCACCGGCTTGCTGACAACCTTGCACAATGACTGGCATGAGCGACTGGGGAATTAATCACCAACATGATCCCATCAAGCTGCAGCTGGGTCTCACTAGTCAGGTATAACCAACGTACATGGATCAGTAAATGATCACCACCTTCAGTTTGTTCAGGCATTGTATGACAAATATCCTGTGTATGAGAAACATACTGAGGCATGTGACCATACTGAAATAGCTATGTATGAGGCTGGTATTCAGGGTCATCCAAGGGGTAAAGCAGACACAGACCCCTTTACCCTAAAACTGCTCTTGGTGTATTTTTCTTAAAAAAAATGACTGTAAAGGATGTGTACAAACCTTCCAAATAGTTGTAAAAGCCTGTGTCTGTGTGTGTGTGTGTGTGTGTGTGTTCATTTTCATCTCTAAGAGTGGGAGGGAGATGGGGATTTGTGTTTATCTGCAATCATGTAGCAGAGGATATAGGGACACCTGATCTTGTAGCACCTGCAATGAGAAATGGATTCTTCCAACACAAATTACTTCAAACTTGGATATCGATGCATGCTCTCTTGTTTCCCTTGTTTCATATTTCAGGGCCTGTAGTTACCACTATTGTTCATCGTATCACCATGATGTTGAAGAAGTAGACATGATTTCGTATGCAACAATAAGCAAGAGCAGTCACTCTTTAGTCAAAGTACACCAAGACACCACCTTCAGACCTGCCAACCCCTAAGAGACCAATGAGTAAGAATTGAAGCTCAGTGAGGCAGAAATGTGTAATTTCTGAGAGCTAAGAGTAATCGAGCGCAACATTTACCTTTTTTCAAACAAACACGATGTGATGAAATTGTTCACACAATTTTTGTGAACTTTACTTTTCTTCAAAAACAAGCTTTTCTTTTAAGTGTCACAAGAAATCTCTACAAATTATGAAAATGTAGAATACACTGGAAACACACACAAATCCCCTAAACCATCATGGCATGGCACACCAAGGCTTGATAGTGCGCCAAAAACAACCTAAAAAATTGGAAATAAAATGAGGCAGGGAACAGTAAACAATAAACAGTAAACAAGTGGGGTAACGTTTGCTCCCATTTTACAAGGAAACCTAACACAAAGTAACTTTTATTCAAGACTGGCACAACCTTTTAAACTTGAATAAGGTCAGACAAATACACATAGACGAACATTCTTATCTAATAGTGGGGGAAAAAAACAAGCGCAGGCCAACAACTCGACTGTCTTGATAGTAATGACTTGGCAAAGATTTGAACTTGAGGGGGGGGGGGAGGGGGGGAGGGAGGGAGGAGTTTGAAGATGGAGAAACTGGGAACATGAAATTAAGAAAATACATAACCTAAAAAAATGTTCTCCCCTGTTGATGATTCTGTGCATGTGGGGTTGGCTATCAGCTCAGTGGTGATTGTGGCATTTTTTAAGTATCGCACCACCCCAGGAAAGAATTTGTCCCCCCCCCCCCCCCCCCCTTCCTGACTTCCATCAATCCCCAACACAAACGGTCCATTCTGCAGTCGAGATGCAGCAGCAGTTAAGCCTTCCATGAGAAGGGTCCTTACAATGTGTGTTGTCTTTGTTCGACCGCTCTTGAACTGTTTGGCGATCTCCGAATCTGAGAACGCTTCTTTAAAAGCTGGGATGCATGGTCGGCTGCACTAAGAGCGATGTTGTGCTCGACGAAAAATCCGGCCACCAATGCTTCAGCCCCAATTACCCTTTTCCTAATTTCATCCTCTTTTGAGGTGTCTACAGTCTGAAAAAAGTGTTGATGCTGGAAGAATTCGGCGCGTTAGAGGAATCGATGTGCTTGCGTGACTCAAGGTGACGCTTCACATCCACCATCCCGCGATTGGAAATTGTAAAGTCCGACTCGCAAGTGGTACACACCGTGTGCACAATTTGCACCTTTAGCCGAAGGTTGTATGCAGGGGAACTTTTCCGAGTATTCTTTTTGGAACTTTTGACCAAGTTTTTTTCTTTTTCGCATCTTGTCCAAAACTTTCTACTCCACGTTTCGACATTTTCGTAGGTAAAACTTCAAAAAGATGCCAACTTCGCTGAATGGTAAAGATGGTGAAACGAACTGCGCATGACCGGAAACGCTTCTTGAAGATTACTGGTTATAACGCACGGCGCCGTGCGTGTCTGTACATAAGCCGATTTTTTTCGTCCGTTTTTTGTTGTTGTTGTTGTTGAAAACTTTCAATGCGTAAATTTTTTGGCTAAATGCGTAAGGGCGTAAGAATTATCACTTGGGCGTAATAAATTACGCGAAATGCGTAATGGTTGGCAGGTCTGCACCTTGGTTAAAATCTCCAAGTGCTCAAAAACTTTGTCTCTAGATTTTATTCCCCAGGATTTTTGTTTGTGTTGTTCAAACAGTTTGTCATATTCATCATATTTTCGCAACATACACAAAATGCAGCGAAAACATGAGGGTAAACAAGCTGGCACATGAAACATGCCATGCTGACAGAGCCAGGCACTCCCCTTAACTTTTCATCCCAAGATCAAAGGAAAATAAAAAACCCACTGAACATCATTTGGGGAAACGGCCACTGCAGAGTGGCCAGCTAGTGTCCAATGTGGAATCAGGGGAAGTGACTGCAGAGTGGCCAGCTAGTGTCCAATGTGGAATCTGGGGAAGTGATTGCAGAGTGGCCAGCTAGTGTCCAATGTGGAATCAGGGGAAGTGATTGCAGAGTGGCCAGCTAGTGTCCAATTGTGGAATCAGAGGAAGTGACTGCAGAGTGACCAGCTAGTGTCCAATGTGGAATCAGGGGAAGTGACCGCAGAGTGGCCAGCTAGTGTCCAATGTGGGAAACAGGGGAAGTGACTGCAGAGTGGCCAGCTAGTGTCCAATGTGGAATCAGGGGAAGTGACTGCAGAGTGGCCAGCTAGTGTCCAATGTGGAATCAGGGGAAGTGACCGCAGAGTGGCCAGCTAGTGTCCAATGTGGAATCAGGGAAGTGACTGCAGAGTGGCCAGCTAGTGTCCAATGTGGAATCAGGGGAAGTGACTGCAGAGTGGCCAGCTAGTGTCCAATGTGGAATCAGGGGAAGTGACCGCAGAGTGGCCAGCTAGTGTCCAATGTGGAATCGGAGGAAGTGACTGCAGAGTGGCCAGCTAGTGTCCAATGTGGAATCGGAGGAAGTGACTGCAGAGTGGCCAGCTAGTGTCCAATGTGGAATCAGGGAAGTGACTGCAGAGTGGCCAGCTAGTGTCCAATGCGGAATCAGGGGAAGTGACCGCAGAGTGGCCAGCTAGTGTCCAATGTGGAATCAGGGAAGTGACTGCAGAGTGGCCAGCTAGTGTCCAATGTGGAATCGGAAGAAGCGACTGCAGAGTGACCAGCTAGTGTCCAATGTGGAATCAGGGAAGTGACTGCAGAGTGACCAGCTAGTGTCCCATGTGGAATCAGGGAAGTGACCGCAGAGTGACCAGCTAGTGTCCAATGTGGAATCAGGGGAAGTGACCGCAGAGTGGCCAGCTAGTGTCCAATGTGGAATCAGGGAAGTGACTGCAGAGTGGCCAGCTAGTGTCCAATGTGGAATCAGAAGCGACTGCAGAGTGACCAGCTAGTGTCCAATGTGGAATCAGGGAAGTGACTGCAGAGTGACCAGCTAGTGTCCCATGTGGAATCTGGGGAAGTGACTGCAGAGTGACCAGCTAGTGTCCAATGTGGAATCAGGGGAAGTGACCGCACAGTGACCAGCTAGTGTCCAATGTGGAATCAGGGGAAGTGACCGCAGAGTGACCAGCTAGTGTCCAATGTGGAATCAGGGGAAGTGACTACAGAGTGACCAGCTAGTGTCCAATGTGGAATCAGGGAAGTGACTGCAGAGTGACCAGCCAGTGTCCAATGTGGAATCAGGGGAAGTGACTGCACAGTGGCCAGCTAGTGTACGACTGCATAGAGGAAATTACAAGCACTAAATTCCCAGAAGGATGGGGATATCATCAATACAGAAAGAAATACAGCCTCATGTGGGCTGCTAAATAACAGATCTGTCATTCGGAAGAGTAAACATGAACAGAAACACTGGCCTGATCAAGTACCGACCAAACAAAATATAAAGTATACCAGTACAAAAACCCCTGTAAACAAAACCAGTAATCTATTCATACAAAGCAGTTATCAATCACAAAAGCAAACAAACATGAAAATGAAAAGAAAGTACCAAGTAATATTGAGAGGTAGGCAAATGTCATCCTGATCATCTATTCAATAGCACTAAAACACAACAGCCATGCAGTGAGGCCATAGTGCACACTATTCATGCACGTCACTCACCACAATATACAACCTCATGTGCTGTCATACTGTGTGTCAAGCCCACATGTCATCTCTCACCTACATATACACCCTCGTGGCTGTCTCAATGTGGCATAGCTCACACTATGCAATCTTCACCACCAAATACACCTCATGTGGCTGTCTCATATGTGGCCATAGCCCACCATGATCATCTCTCACACCACAATATACAACCCTTCAGTGGCTGTCTCATACTGTGTGTCATAGCCCACACTATGTCATCTCTCACCACCACAATATACAACCCTTCATGTGGCTGTCTCATACTGTGTGTCATAGCCCACACTATGTCATCTCTCACCACCACAATATACAACCCTTCAAGTGGCTGTCTCATACTGTGTCCTTTCTCTCACTTGGCTCATTCAGGTTCCCACACTAAGCCCACACCCCAACTTGTACTACTGCAGCCCCAGCACTGCAGTCCCCAGCGAGCAACTGACATGTTAAGAGACAACCCATTAACCCTCTTATACTTGCAACGGGAGATCCGGGAGTTAACTTCAGGCGCCTGTTCTTCCCGTACCGGGAGCTACCGGGATCTGTCCGTAGGAATTTTCCATCACGCAGTTATCACGTGTGTAGACACGCAGTCACAGACAGTAACTAGGAAGACTCAGGCATGGTCCAATCATGTGTTGGCACTATTTTGGGGTGATGGAACCGCGCGTGTTCATTGCGAAAAGGGGCAAACACAGCGAGTAAGTTTGTGAATGAAACCGACCCCACTTCACAATGGGGCTTTCCCGGGCTGCTACGAACACACAGAGGAACCACTCCAAGAGGAGTTAGATAAAATTTTTGTAAAGTGGGGAAAATTGAAAGAAAAAAGGGGAAAGAAATGATATAAATAGGGGGTAGTTTGAAAAGACTAGTCAAAGCGACCCGAAAACAATGTTCCACGGCACGCTTCAGACAAAATGGCAGCCCCGACACACGGGGACGGGAGGGGGGCATCATTTCAGGGAAACCCCCTGGGGGGCTCCTCTTCCCTGACCTCACCCACTTGTTTTTTTTCGTTTTTTTTTGTTTCCCCTTGTTTTTTTAAACTGCTACTGATAAAGAAAAAAAGGGATACAAACAAAAACAAACGCAAAGGGCACCTGACCCTCTTTTATAGTTTTTGTTGGACATTGACAATTTTTTTAACATTGGTGGGGCAACCATGGACCTGTACGCCAGGCACAATGGTTTACGTCAGTAGGCCTCAGGTTTTATCTTACACTAACACCTGCACACATGGTACTGCGCATCTTCTGCAATGCATGCGTAAACTTGATTGTCACATAAAATTCACGTGTCTGGGGACAATTTGGGGACAGTGACACATCTATATCTCTAAGACAAAAAAATAGAGTTCAAAGTAGTGCATGCTCTTCTGAAAATGTCTGCCAATTTTTTTCCCTAATTTTTCAACATTCCCCATAAGTTAATAATCACACAACCCCTTTTAGCTGAAACCTGTAAAAGAACTGAAATCTAGGGGGAAGTTTGCATCAAAAAATGATACAAGAGGGTTAAAAAGATACTGCACTACTGCTGACTGAACCACTTTCCCCCATGCCTTAGTTTTATACAAACAGAAAAAAACTATACAAAAATAAACAGTAAAAAATGGGTAGTTTTTGCTCCCATAAGGAAACCTAAAACAGATAACTTTATCAAAACGGACGCCCTTTTTAAAATTTAAAAAAGTCGACAAATCATAGACAACAAAATTTTAATAGTGGGGGGAAAACAAGCCAGGCCAACAACTGAACGTCTGGGAAAGATTTTGGGCTTGAGGGGGGGGGATTTTTAAGAGGATAAATGGGGAAAAAGAAATTAAAAAAAAAAAAAAAATTAAAATTAAAAAAAAAAAAAGTTTTCAGATATGAAAACCTTTTTCTACCATAAGGGAACCTCGCAATCCCTTTTGAAGGCAGATATATTTGATTGCCTGCTCCGAGGCCTTTCGCCCCTGAACGGGACCACAGGGGAAAACGGCTGTTGGCGCGTCCCGGCGTCAAATAAGACACACCAAGTCCATAATACTGTGGGGTTCTCACCACCATGGGGGCAAAAAAAAATCCAATACACCCCCAAGCACCCCGAAGAGTAAAATGCAACCAAACGAAAGGGGGGAGGGAAAAAAATTGCTGAAAACAAAGACATTATGCAAATAATATAAAATGTAGGGACGTCTTTTACCTACGCCTGAGGCCACCCAAAATCAAGGGAATCAAAAGAAAAACACACAGACGGACAGAAAAAAATACAAATAACCCGATTTAACAAAGCAAAAAACGTTTAAGAAATGGGTAGGAAAAGTAAAAAATAAAAAAATAAACAAGGGGTATGTTTTGCTCCCATAAGGAACCAAACACAGAGAACTTTTATTCAGACTTTCACGCCTTTTAAAAAATTTAATAAATCAGACAAAACATAACGAACAATCAAATATGGGGGAAAAAAAAAAACGCAGGCCAACAAATGAACTTCGGGAAATATTTGGGGCTTAGGAGGGAGTTGAAATGGAGTAACTGGGGCAAAAGAATTAAAAAAAAAAATTAAATTAAAAAAAAAAGTTACAGATAAAAACCCCTTTTCTAGCTGCAAAGGGAACCCGCAATCCCTTTTAAGGCAAATATATTTGTATTTTCCTGCTCCGAGGGGCCCTTTCCCCCCCCTGGACGGGACTCATCAGGGAGACACGGGTGGGTTTTTCGCGCTCCCCGGGGCAAATAGAACACACCACATCCTAATACGTGGTGTTCTCACCACCATGGGGGCAAAAAAGAATCCAATAGCCCCCCCAGAGCGCCACGAAGAGTAGTAAATGCAACCAAAAGAAAGGGGGGGAGGAAAAAAGTTGCTTAAAACTAAAACTTATGCAAAAAATATAAAATGTAGGGGGCAGTCTTTGAGCCGCCTAGGGCCCCCCAAAGATCAAGGGGGATCAAAAGACAAACACACAGACGACAGAAACAAAACAAAAAAACCTCAATTTAATCAAGCAAAATCGTTAATGAAAAAGTAGGGGAAAATAAACATAAACAGTAAACAATGGGGGGTTTTGCCCCATAAGGAAACCTAACACAGAGTAACTTTTATCAAGACTGGCACAGCCTTTAAAACTGAAAAAAGCAACAAATACAAGACAACAAACTAATATTGGGGAAAAAAAACGCAGCCAAAACGAACTGTCTGGGAAAGATTTGGGCTTGAGGGAGGGAGTTTTAAGATGGGGTACCCGGGAAAATGAAATTAAAAAAAAAATTAAATTAAAAAAAAAAAAAGTTACAATATAAAACCCTCTACTGCATAAGGGAACCATCGCAAACCCTTTTTAAGCAGATATATTTGTATGCCCGCTCCGAGCCCTTTTGCCCGCTGGGTCGGACCATCAGGGGGACACGCGGGGGTCTGCGCTCCCGCGTCAAAAAGAGAAACCCCCACAGTCCATAATACTGTGGTTTCTCACCACCATGGTCAAAAAAGAATCCAAAAGCACCCCCAGAGCACCCGAAGAGTATAAATGCCCAAACAAATGTGGGGGAAAAAAGTTTTTAAAACTAAAGACATTATCAAATAAAAATAAAATGTAGGGACAGTCTTTAGCCACGCCTGGATCCCCCCCAAAACAAGGGGGATCAAAAGACAAACACAAGCGACAGAAACAAATACAAATAACCTCAAAATTAAAACAAAGCAAAAACGTTTAAAGAAATGAGGGAGGGAACAGTAAACGATAAAAAGTAAACAATGGGGGGATGTTTTGCTCCCCTAAGGGAAAACCCAACCAGATAACTTTTTTCAGACGCACAGCCTTTAAACTTTTAAAAAAGCAGACAAATACATAGACAACAACTAATAGTGGGGTAAAACAAGCGCGGGGAAAACTAACTTCTGGGGAAAAATTTGGACTTGAGGGGGGGGAGTTTGAAATGGAACTGGAAAATAATTTAAAAAAAAAAATTAAATTAAAAAAAAAAATGTTACAGAATAAACCTTCCTAGCTCATAAGGGAACCACGCAACCCTTTTTGAAGGCAGATAATTTTTATGCCCCTCCGAGGGCCCTTTTGCCCCTGGGGTCGGGGCCATAGGAACCAAAAGGCGGTTGTGTTGCGCTCCCGCGTCAAATAGAGACACACCCAGTCCAAAACTGTTTTTCTCACCCCCATGGGGGCAAAAAAAATCCAAAGCAACCCCCCGAGCAGCCACGAAAGAGTAAAATCAACCAAACAAAGTGTGGGGAGGAAAAAAAATTCTGTAAAACTAAAGAATTAGCAAATAAAAAAATGTAGGGGGCAGTCTTTGACCTACGCCTGAGGATCCCCCCATGGGTGCAAAAAAAATCCAATAGCACCCCCCCTGCTGCTCTGGGGTCTTTTGGATTCTTTTTCACCCTGGTGGGAGAACACCACATATTTTGGACTGTGGTGTGTCCCCATTTTACGCCGGGAGCGCAACACAACCACCGTTCCCCCATGAGTCCCCACCACGGGGGAAAGGCCTCGAGCAGGCAATACAAATATATCTGCCTTCAAAAGGGGTTGCGATGGTTCCCATGCACTAGAGAAAGGGTTTTCATACTGTAAATTTTTTTTTTAATTTTTTTTTTTTTTTAAATTCTTTTCCCCCGTTACTCCACTTCAAACTCCCCTCCCCCAAGTCCAAATCTTTTCCCAAAAGTTCTTGTTGCCTGCCTTTTTTTTCCCCCCTATTAGATTGTTTGTCTATGTATTTTTCTGACTTTATTCAAGTTTTTTAAAAGCTGCCAGTCTTAATAAAATTCTCTGTTAGGTTTCCTTTGGAGCAAAAAAACCCCACTTTTTACTGTTTTCGTTACGTTCCCTACCCTTTCATTTAAAGATTTGCTTTGATTAAATTGAGGTTATTTGTATTTGTTTCTGTCCCTTGTGTTGTCTTTTGATTCCCCGCCTTTGGGGGATCCTCAGCGAGCTCAAAGACGCCCTACATTTTTTTATTTGCATAATGTCTTTAGTTTTTTCACAACTTTTTTTCCTCCCCACCCTTTCGTTTGGGTTTCATTACTACTCTTCCGCTGCTCTGGGGTGCTATTGATTCTTTTTTGCACCCATGGTGGGGAAACCCACAATTTTGGGGTGTGTGTCCTTTTGACCCGGACGGACACAACCCCGTGTCTACCATAGTCCCCCACGGCGAAAGGGCCCGGAGCAGCAAACAAATATACCCTTTTTTTTAAAAAGGGTTGCGATGGGTTTCCCCTTTTGCAGCAAAAATTTTTTATATCGCAACATTTTTTTTTTAATTTAAAATTTTTTTTTTTTTAAAATTTATTTTCCCCTTACTCCACTTCAAACTCCCCCCCCTAAATCCAAATCTTGCCAACAGTTCGTTGTTGGCCGCGCTTTTTTTTCCCCCACTATTAATTTTTCCCTCTATTATTTGTCGACTTTATTCAATTTAAAAGGCTGTGCCAGTCTTGAATAAAATTATCTGTGTTAGGTTTTTTTAAGGGAAAACAACCCCCTTGTTTACTGTTTATCGTTACGTTCCCTACCTCATTTATTAACGATTTTGCTTTTATTAAATGAGGTTATTTTATTTGTTTCTGTCCCTGTGGTTTTTTCTTTTGATCTCCCTTTCTCTTTGGGGGGATCCTCAGGGGTAGGGGCAAAACTGTCCCCACATTTTTTATTATTTGCATAAATTTTTTATTTTACAGCAACTTTTTCCTCCCCACACTTCTTTGGGTTTCATTTACTACTCTTTGCGGTGCTCTGGGGGGGCTATTGGATTCTTTTTTGCCCCCCATGGTTGAACACCACAATTATGGACTGTGTGTGTCCATTTGACCCGGGACGCAGACACAACCCCCGTGTCCCCCCCGATGATCCCGATCCAGCGGGGGAAAACCCGAGCAGCAATAAAATAATCTGCCTTCAAAGGATTCAATGGGTTTCCCTTTTGCAGCTAGAAAGAGTTTTTATATCTTTAACTTTTTTTTAATTTAATTTTTTTTTTTAAATTTCATTTTCCCATTTCTCCCTCTCAAACTCCCCCCCCTTTAATCCCAAATCTTTGCCAACAGTTCAGTTTTGGGCCCGCCGTTTTTCCCCCCCCTATTTGATTGTTCGTCATGTATTTCTGCTTTATTCAAGTTAAAAGGCGTGCCAGTCTTTAATAAAAGTTACTCTGTGTTAGGTTTTCCTTTTTGGGGGCAAAAAATACCCCACTTTTTCTGTTTTTTTGTTTTTTGTTCCCCCCTCATTTCAAATTCGATTTTGCTTTTTATTAAAATTAGGTTATTTTATTTGTTTCTGTCCCCCTGTGGTTTTTGTCTTTTGATCTCCCTTTCATCTTGGGTGGATCCCGGGGAGGCTCAAAGACTTTCCCCCCCATTTATATTATTTTCAAATGTCTTTATTTTTTTCACAACTTTTTCCTCCCCACACTTTCGTTTTTTGCATTTTCTACTCTTTCCCCTGGGTCTCTGGGGGGATTGGGTTCTTTTTTTTCACCCATGGTGGTGAAAAACCACATATTTTGACTTGGGGGTGTCTCTATTGACGCCGGGCGCAGACACAACCACCCGTTCCCTAGATTCCCCATCCACGGGGGAAAGGGCCCCGAGCAGGCAAAACAAAAAATATCGCCTTAAAAGGGGTTGCGAGGGTTCCCTTTTGCAGCTAGAGAAGAGTTTTCATATCTGTAACATTTTTTTTTTTAATTTAATTTTTTTTTTAAATTTCATTTTCCCAGTTACTCCATCTTCAAACTCCCTCCCCTCAAGTCCAAATCTTTGCCAGACAGTTCAGTTGTTGGCCTGCGCTGTTTTTCCCCCACTATTAGATTGTTCGTCTATGTATTTGTCTGACTTTATTCAAGTTTAAGAGGCTGTGCCAGTCTTGAATAAAAGTTACTCTGTGTTAGGTTTCCTTATGGGAGCAAAACATACCCCACTTGTTTACTGTTTATCGTTTACTGTTCCCTACCTCATTTCATTAACGATTTTGCTTTGATTAAATTGAGGTTATTTGTATTTGTTTCTGTCCGTCTGTGTGTTTGTCTTTTGATCTCCCTTGCATCTTTGGGTGGATCCTCAGGCGTAGGCTCAAAGACTGTCCCCTACATTTTATATTATTTGCATAATGTCTTTAGTTTTACAGCAACTTTTTTCCTCCCCACACTTTCGTTTGGTTGCATTTACTACTCTTCGCTGGCTGCTCTGGGGGTGCTATTGGATTCTTTTTTGCACCCATGGTGGTGAGAACACCACAGTATTATGGACTGTGGTGTGTCTCTATTTGACGCCGGGAGCGCAGACACAACCAGCCGTGTCTCCCTGATGAGTCCCGATCCAGCGGGCGAAAGGCCTCGGAGCAGGCAATATAAATATATACTGCCTTCAAAAGGGATTGCGATGGTTCCCTTATGCAGCTAGAGAAGAGTTTTCATATCTGTAAACATTTTTTTTTTAATTTAATTTTTTTTTTTAAATTTCATTTTCCCAGTTACTCCATCTTCAAACTCCCCTCCCCTCAAGTCCAAATCTTTGCCAGACAGTTCAGTTGTTGGCCTGCGCTTGTTTTTCCCCCACTATTAGATTGTTCGTCTATGTATTTGTCTGACTTTATTCAAGTTTAAAAGCTGGGGCAGTCTTGAATAAAAGTTACTCTGTGTTAGTTTCCTTATGGGAGCAAAACATACCCCACTTGTTTACTGTTTATCGTTTACTGTTCCCTACCTCATTTCATTAACAATTATACAAAAATAATCAGTAAGAGGATGGAAGATCACCAACAATGTGAAACATCATGGCTGTTTGAATCAAGCCCACCATAGACTACTATGTATGAGGTATCACTAACCAGGATCATCGCACGCTCAAAACAAAATCCATGGACATTCGTTAAAAAAACAAAAGGGTCGACATGGTAAAACACTCATGAATCAAGAAATCCAGTCTTCTCTGATTACAGTCCATGCTCTTGAAGCATAAACATGCTTCTTGCAGCAGTGTTGCACATCCACGTCGGACATCGACATAGACTATGTCCGATTGCACATGCAAAATGTCCGATATAACTGGCAGTGAAGAGGACAAATGTCCCATTACTTTGCCGAAAACGCGGTCACTGTCCGATAGCTTTCCGATGCTCACGAACATGGCACCGGCCGTTTATATCAAGCCCGCATAATTATTTGAGTCCGACCATCGTACAGAACTCCAGTCTGTAACTTTAGTGTAAGCCCACTGCCCAGTGAATCACTAGGCCTATTACTAGTCCCGTGTGACACTGGCACTAACAGACCTGTTTACCCCCCAAAATGTCTTGGAGTAGCTGAGATATCCAAAAATAGTAGCAGGGGTATGAAAAGTAGTAGCAAATGCGAGGCCCGCAGGGCCGAAGCCCCCAACAGTCTAGGGGTCTGGGGAGCGCTGTAAGCTCCCCCAGCGGTGTCCGGGCGGAGCCCCGGCCGCTGACGCTTTTCCTGCATTCTAAGGTAAAAATAATGTCCTCTGCATATGTCTTTGACAGGCTAAAGTGTCTTTCTGCATGAAGTCAAAATAGTATAATATTGTCTTTTTTTCTTTTCTTCCCATATGTATATACAGTGGAAATCGGTTACCTCGAAATTTAGGGACTAAATAATTGTTTTGAGCAATCCGTTTTTTGAGGTAACCAGTTGATATTTTGATATTACTATATAGTACTACTATGACCGTATTCAATCTTTTTCACAAGTGTCATATTGTAAGAGCAACCTTCAAAACTTCAAGGGAAACAAAAACATAACTAGTTTACTTACACTTCTTTCTTAGATTGCCTTCTTGTGTGCGTATAAATTAATGAGTATTCATGTGACTGTGTGAGAGCGAGAGGGGGAGAGAGGGGGGGGGGGGAAGAGAGAGAGAGAGAGAGAGAGAGAGAGAGAGAGAGGCAGTTGGTGCATATATCTAGAAACAAAGATCGTACTTCCAGCGATTTTAGAGTCAGGACACATAGCTTGTATGGCTTTTGCAAATCTCCCAGCTGATGCAAGGGAAAGATTTGACTCGACGATTAGCCGGCACAAGATGGCTTCTGCTTTTGTGACATCGTCGTCGATGGAACTGGAGGGCCTGCCTTAGCTTCGTCGCGAACAAAAAATGAAGTAATGGCTGCACTCTTTACACCTGCTAGTTCTTTGTGCGCCCGAGTGCCAACGTGTTTTTTGCAGTCATTGAGGCCGCCATGTTTCACTGAAAAATGAGAGTTGCATATCGTGCAGTGTGCGAACTCGGCTCCTCTCGTTGAAGGAACGAGACAAGTGTAGGCTTCATGATGGCTTTTGGTAAATTTCTGTCCTGCTTTACGGTGTTTTTTTTGCCGAGTTTGACTGCTTCTTAGAATTGTCCTCCTGCTCCATCAATATTAAATCATCCTCATCATCTGTTTCATGCCGTTTCCGCTTGTCTAATGTCCATTGTGAATTTGTCTCTGCAGATGAAAGGCACAAACACATGGCACGACGGCGAGACGTGACGAGACGTGAAAGTGGGTCAAAGAGCTGTGTTCAGGAGAGCCGATTTTTCAGCGCGACAGCGGACTGCGCGGCAGTGTATAATGCAGTAACTTAGGCGGGCGTGCTTTAAACTTGAACCAGTCAAACTGCTGGCGAGAAAAAAACTTGGATCGGCGCAAAAACTTGGATCGGCACTGGGATCGGCGCGCAAGAAATTGCAGAGCAGAAAATGAACAGAAAGCGTAGTTTATTTTTATGGTCGTAGCATCGTAGCACAAGTGCCAAATTCGGAGTTTGCTACGCCAAAATCGTAGAGTAAACAGGTCTGCACTAAGCTTAGTGGCGAGCCGTGGCGGTCTATTTTTAGCTCGTTGGCTTTCAACTCTGCCTCCCTGACTCGCAGAGGCTGAGCCAGCGAGGTACACGGCTCGCAGCTGAGAGCTCGCAGCCAGCTTGTGTCAGGGTTATTTTTAGCGTAAAGCGGCTAAAGAGCGATAAGCCTTGTACTTGTTACGTGTTGTAGGCCATGTAGGCACATGTTGCTGAAGCGGAGACTGGAAAGGAATCCTTGCTCCACGACGCCTGCCTAAGCCGCAAGCGTGCAACATTGCCCGCTACCACCAGCTGGAGTTCACCAACCTCAAGAAACTGGCCCAGCTTGCCATCACCCTGCCCGTCCATACAGCTGATGTAGAAAGAGGGTTCAGCACTCAGAATTTGATTTTGACAAGTCAAAGGAACAGACTGACAGCAGAAAACCAGGCCATGCTGATGAGGGTGCAAATGGAAGGACCAAGTGATGTCAAGGGGAATCAGAATGGGTGTTCTGGGTGACAGAAAAGAATGCTCTTCAACCAAAAAGACGACTCCAAATGAATCAATATTGTACTTGAATACTAGCATTAGCAATGAATAGTGATTTAGGAAAGACACTGCCTCTGTGTGTGTGACTGTGTGTGTGTGTGGACTAGTAATAGTATGTTTACCAAACATGGCTTCCCACTCTAGGAATAGAGTCAGCTTTTGTAATACCATTTTTGTGTGCATAAAACTTAATATACATTCAATCTGGCTTGCGTTCAAAATGTCCGATTGATTTTGTTATGAAGAGGACAAATGTCCTATTACTTCAGGGTGGTCCAGGACATTTGTCCTATAGATACTGCTAAGGATGTACAACCCTGTTGCAGTGCACATTTTCAAAGAGTGGCGTTAAAAAACCATGATTGGTGTAGTTCAGCTCTACTTCACAAAGCGGAAAAAACAACTATGTTCTGTTCCTGGCTTGTTCACTTTCTGTACTCAAGTTGAAAACCGCTCATCAAAGTGCCCACTTTTGCAGTCTTTTCAGTCCACTCAAATCTCAAACAGTTGACAACTGTGCCTTACTCAAATGCCTTGCCTTGATTTACGATTCGTGACACGCAAGACAAAGTCCTTTCCCCACAAAGCCAAACCCTACGTCTGATAACACTTTTTTAAAAAAATTTGAAGTCTGCATAAACAGCGTTCACCTACGAATGTGCCAGGCACTAAATTGGTCTAATTAATGCGCACAGAAGCACTGAGCTACACCATAACAAGCTTGGGATGGCTTTGAGTTGAACACAGAATCATGAAAACATGGACTGGAAATAAGGGATACAGTATGAGACTCCTGGTGACTAAGTGTTTCATAATTATTTTTTTCCAGCAGACTTTATTATCTTTTAGTTTGCTTTTCCTGCCTCGGAAAATCAGACGATTTTCTCAGAAATCCTGAGGAGAGTTCTCCAGACTGCATTACGTATGCATATGCAAGTATTCACACATTATTCACAGCTGATCATTTCACCGATACTTCCACTCTGATTTATAAAAGTTTGACAAGATTTGCATATAGCAATCATGGCTTCTGCACAGACTCTCACCAGAAGTGAAAACAAACGGGTATCTTTACCAAAATGAAAAGCAAGACAATCGCTGCATATAACCATGGTCAGCACCAGAGCAATACTGCTTGCAAATGTAGTGTCACATCCAGCTATCGCTGATCTCTACAGCAAAAAGACGAACAACAGTCCAATTCTCCTAGCATTTACTGCTAAAGCTTAGCCCAATGCCTGCCAGCCCCCTTCTGACCACAAAGCATGAGCATCCAGTCTGACCCACCAAAAGACAGAAGTGAACCACCACACAACCCACTGACCAACACACACACGCACAAGTCCACTGAAGTACCTACCCGCATCACCATGGTCAGAGAACCAGCAGAAGAAAGAGTCCTGCTCATCGTGGGTCCTCTTCTTGCCCTTCTGTGGTGTGCCTGCCTTCTTGGTGAGGTCCTTGCCCTCCTTCCACTTGATGGCTGTGGACTTGGAGGAGGCTCCCCGGCCTCGTTCAGGTGGAACTCCTTGGAGATCACCTCGTTCTCAAAGTAGGGGTTGCTTTCAAATGTCTGCCAACAGTCCCAATCACATGTGTCAGTTGGAAAACAGTTTAAAGGCTTTATGTCCAAGGCATGAAAAGCACAAAGTGTACCATTTTGACATTTCAAGTGTACCATTTTGAATTTAAGCATAGCACCCATATGCAATATCACATGACAGACTTGGTAGTTTTTTCACTTGCTTATTCGCTTCGAACACAACAGCCGAGAAAAAAGATGGGTACCTCAATAGCTTTGACTTGACCTACATAATAAGCAAAATGGCAGACAACCAAATGAACTGATAAGGTGGCAAAACTGCGATCCTCTTGCAGTGATTTTTTTCCCTTCTGCTTTCTCTTTCTCTCCTTTCTGAGCTTGGTCTTGGACATAAGTCTACAGTTTAAAGATCTACATTGTGTTCCTTGTGTTTAACCCTCTTGACAGGCGAGAACCCGCTAGCGCCCAACCGGAAATCACACGGCCAAAACGCTGAGCAACTGCCAGCGTCCGGTAAAACACGTGGCAACAATGGGCGCCGCCATATTACTCATAGAAAAGGAAGTCTCGCGAGAACGTGACTTCCTTCTTCCTGTGGCCATTTACTTCCATTTGCAAAAAACCGTGAGTCGATACGTGCCGTAGTTCTCGAGTTACGAATTTTTTAAGTTTTGTGGTCGAAATGCTGTTTTTCGCCATCGCTAACCTTGATTTCTGCCGTTCTATAACGAGATTTAGTGATGAAGATACTGTGATTTGTAGGATTTACGGCATAAGACTTAGTGAAAGTGCTGGGTAATGAAGCTTAGAGTGACCTAGATTTCGACTGGGATGATGTTCCAGGTATGATTCGGAAGAACGTTCTGAAGAAGATTCCCCCCCCCCCCGAGTAAATGGCTCATATGATATTCTTCAAACTTATGATATAGCAACATATATATTCGTAGGAATTTTAAAAATTATTTTCATTTCACTATTTCCTTTCCTCTCTTTTAAATTAATTTTTAAATTGGGTAACCATGTTCAAATTACGGAGTTACTTACCTTGCCGATGGGTTTTCGGCGTAACTAAGCTCAGGTAAGTGCATACTAAAGACGGTTAAGCCACTGCAACATCCATGAAGCTTTCTTTTTTTTCCTGTTTTAACCCTCTTGTATTCAGATTCTCTGAGGCCAAATTCCCCCTAGTTTTCAGATTTTTTTTGGTGAATTTAGCCTTAAAATGGGTATGTATGGTTCATGCTTCACAACAACCAAGAATGAACCTCTAGAGCTACGAAATTCCGCATGTATGGTCACAAGGCTTTGTTCTATACTGTGAGCAAGATTTTGTGTCTCTCGAGGTGAAAGGTCGTGTCACTGTCACCAAAATGTCACCCAATGTGTCACATGCGATGGTGACAATTCTAATACAGCACACCAACATGCAGTTATTCCATGCACATGCATGTTAGTGTTGTAAAATGAAAGCTGCGGCCTAAGTGAGATGATCTGTCTTCTGTCCGCCTGTTCAGTCCCCACAGGTAATTCACAGAATGTCACACACAACTAGTGTCAATTGTCACTACTGAATAGTTACTGTAGATTCAAGCAGTTCCTCATTGTTTTTCTGTCACTGTTCTAAGCACCGTATACATGTCCATATGTATTTCAGGCATGGAATTGGAAAATTCAAAATCAGCTGAAACTAGGGGGTCCGGGGCATGCTCCCCCGGAAAAAAATTGAAATTTATGGTAAAATCTGTGCATTCTGTGCACATAATTCCTTTATTTTTAAACAGCAAACATGTGTATTTTCTGGACTAAAAACAGTGATTACAAAAGTATTCATTCTTTCTTCATGTTCATTCTCTCTGTAATAGACTGTCATACCCTGTTATTAATTTAAAATAATAATGACAATTAATATCTTCATGCAAGCAATTTTTTTTTTTTAACCTTCATCTGTTGAATTCAATAAGCACTTGTGGAAAGTGTTGCCTGACAAGTTTGCAGCAGTATCCTTGGTAAAAAAAAAAGCAGATAAAAAACCCCAAACCATTTCATTTCACAATACTTTCCCGTAATTTCCATCTGTCTATTGTCAAAATTGCCCGGTAAGCGTTGGTTGTTTGCAAGAGTAGCACTCTTCTCCAAGTGTCGTTTGCCGGCCAGATGGTCCGTCAGCACAAATGGACTGCCTACAAGTAACAACCCCCCCCCCCCCCCCCCCCCCCCCCTTTATGTGCCATAATGATCATCCTCATGATCGTGGCACCAAAGGAAAGAAGAAGAAGAAGCGCTACCAATCCACGACTTCCATACTGGACATGCTTGTTGCAAGTGACGCATCGTGCCTCGCCTGGCAAGTCCACTTTACGGAATCGCGTGCCGACACGTTCTTTCCTTAACTCTTCTTTCCATTGTACTTCGTGCACAACTACCACCCACTCCCACCTCTAGGCGTTCGCATACGTTCGCACACGAAGAGTCGAATTTATTGCCTCGTTCAATGATACGCGTCGCCATTGTTCTCTTTTCTCGAGCGGAAGCGGAAAGCAGAGTTAGCTGAACACACACCTCCGGGCATGCGCGAGACGGTGCACAGGATTTTCCCCCCCACGCGAAAAACTTACTCGGCGGATTTTTTTTTCCGCGGACAGATTTTTTTTTTTCGCGGACAGAATTTTTTTTCCAGCTGAAATCCGCGAATCCGCGGCCAATTCCCATGCCTGGTATTTACCAGGGCTTAAAATGGTCTATCCAAAAATCAGAGGAAAATTTCTGAAGTGGCGAAGCCACGAATGCGTGCCTGCTTCGCAGGCACGCCCTGCTAGGGGGGTCTGGGGGCATGGCCCCCAGAAAATTTTGAAAATCTAGAACAAAATCTGTGCACTCTGGCTCATTCTGAGCCCTATTTTTGGGAAAAAAATTGCACAGAAAAAGTGCAAGATTTAATGCAGAAAAGGTACATCCATACAGATATTCAATCCACTGTCAAAGACAAGACAAAGGTCTTAAACATCTAAATCTAAAATGATATTTATATCAACACATTTCACGTGAAAAGAGCATAAAAAAGACCAACAGGTTATCAAGACAAAACAAAATGGTTATTGGTGGAGACACAGTTATCAAAATTCAAAACTCACGTTTGGAATGTGGAACTAAGCAATCTGAGAGGGGCTGGTTCTGTCGCCTCTTACGACAAGCACAGCCAAGCTGCAGAAATATTCTTTCCCTTCCCCTTGTCTGCAGGGGAAGCTGCCCATTTAATCTTTAGGATGGGGTCGGAAGAAGCATGACAGGGTGCTGTGCTTCTTCTTCTTGGGTGATGAAGGCATTTCAATTTCAATTACTTCTGTAGTACGGATGCTGACTGCAGAAGGCACATTGCTTGAAGACCGATTCTCCCTATGTTCAGCTTCAAGTGTTAAAGATCGATCCAAGTCTGTAGGTCCTGCACTTGAACTACGGGTGGGATCAATGGACTTTCTTTTCATGGCGAGTCTTTTGTGTTCAAGGCACTGCTTGACTGCGAACGTGGATTCTTTTCTGCATGACATCTATGGTTGGGGGGTCTGAAGCTTTCTTTGACTTTGAGGCTGTATCAGTGGTAGTGACAGTGCTTCTGGCCTTTTGTCCTGTCTGCTTTTTTGATGAGACACTGTTATTTTCAGTGTTTGACTCCACGCATGGATTCTCCTTCTGTGCAGCATCCAAGTTTGGAGAGCTTGTAGCTTTCTTGGGTCCTGTGCTGTTGATGATATCATCAATAGCCTTCCTTTTTGTTGTCCGCTCGAATTCATCGGATCTGACCTCACTTTCATGGACTTTAAAGTCCACTCCCACCTCCATTTGTTTTTGATCCCGCTTTCGTCAAACTTCTCTCCACGTTCGATGATTCTCACAGTCGCCATCTTGATAGATTAGGCGCCTAAAGCTACCGGTGCGAAATGGCTGTTTGCGACTTTGAACCAAATACGAATCAGAACCATATGCGAATGCGGACGCGTTTGGGGCGTTTTAGATCGGGTTTCTTTCCCCCGAGGAAACTGATTTTTTTCCCCCCGAGGAATTTTTTGGCTTCCCGAGGAATTTCTCGGATCCGAGGAGGATTTTAAGCCCTGATTTACACAATGTATAGCTGTGAAGAAATTGAGTAGAGTGTCACTGCCAAGTGTCATCAAAGCACTGTCACCATAAACTACAGGTAAGCATATATACACGTACACACAGAGAGACTAGTAAATTGCCCTACTGTTGAGCCACTTTCTGCGCATGGTAGTCATGGAAACAGTCATTCTTATGAAAGTATAGAGGCACCTGGCAGAAAGAACACATATGACGTTTCTACGCGTCATCCCTTAGTTGTCATACGGAATAATCAGTACAGAGACAGCCCCGCATTTCGTCAGGTGTTGTGTCGAACCAGAGGGGGTCAGGTGTGCCCTTAGCTGCTTGTCTTTGTTGAGCGTATCTGTTAGTTTCTTCTGCTACTAGTTGGAAAAATGTGAGAGGCAGAAAAAAGAAATAATCTAGTGCGGTGGCAGTGTTCGGCAGTGAGTGCGCTTGGCCTGTCGGCTGTTGGAATGCGACCACATGGGCAGGATGTGTAGCCGGTCGCCATTGTTTTGCAGAACGGCAAGTAGCATGTTGTACTGAGGGTCGCTTTCACCATTTTCCTCTCCTTCATTGGTGCCGATTTCAACATCATTCTCTTCTCCTAACTCTCCATTTTCATACTTCTCTACTTCTTGCATAATTTGATCCCACTCCTCCGCTGAATACTCAGGAATATCACCAAACTCGCTGTTGTTAGCAGACGACGCCATTGTGAAAATCGGTCAGTCTCACGCACAACTCTTCGCTTGCAGTTTCTCCTCTTTCTTAGTGAATGGAAGTGGTGCCAGCATCCAAAAATAGTGCTGCCACATTACTGGGCTATAGTGGGAAATCCCCAACAACTTTTAGTGGCTCTCCGAGTATTTTCACGGAGTCAGCACGTGATGGAAAAGTACCGTACACATGCGGCGGGCAGCTCCCGTCTGCGCCCGTTACGAAATCTAGCGCGCTGTCTCAGCGCTCCCGTCTGCGCCCGTTATGAATACAAGAGGGTTAAGGCTTATTTTTTGGTCACATTGTAAAACAAAATCGTAGCATGCTGCCCTAAAAGCATAGCACTTGGCAGTTCTGGTGCAATCCACATGGATTTATATCAGGATTTTGCAACAACAACAAAAAAGAGCCTCTCTTTTCATATATTAAGCCAATCAGAGACCACACTTCTGAACTTTTGGCAATGTGTATTTCTCATACAACACTGATTCCTCAACCAAGATCGAAATAACTGTTCATGCTACAAGATATTTATATATCCCCAGTTCCAAGACACAAAGAAAAGGAGTCAGTGATTTGCATGGATTTCATGACCACAGACTTCCAACATGAATGTAAAAATCATGCCTGCTCTCAGACTGATCTTCAAAATTTATTAACTCTAAGGTTCAAGTGCATCTGTCCAGTTTAACCCGTTGAGCGCCTTTAGTCAGTCAGCTGACGCGGAAATAAAAGTGCTTTCCATGTGCCTATGGGCAGTCCCCTGACGTCATGCATTTTTCTTGAGTTTTCATTCGTTACTATTTCTATCAACGGACTCAAATAGAGTTTGCGTAGAAAGCCTTATATGTCTGTAGTCTTAAAATAATATGTAAATGACCACACGTGAGGGGAAAGCCCATTTATTCTTATCACTGACTGGGTGACCAGCCAGCACTTCATGTCTCGCTTGCAAACATGGCGACGCAACCTGACAAGCCCAGCGACCAAGTCAACGTATTTACACAGCTGAGCAGGCTCTGCTGATGATTTTTGACAAACACAATAATCTTTTATTCAACGACTAACTCGAGCATGAAGGTGAGATGATGATAGTGGTGGAATTGCCGACCATATTCGTCAGTTATTGAGTAGGGCTCTGTGACCTCTCAGTGTGTGTTCAGCTGACAGCGTCAGTCGAACGAGCCAGCCAAGTGTGTACTCTGCACTGCGTGCTGGTGTCCAGTGATGTGAAATCAGTGCGAGAGGGGATCGTGGCCTGCTCACGGCGTGACACGGTGCAGACGAAAAGGTAGGGGAAGATGAGGAGTGAAAGAGAGGGTTGAAGTTGAGCAAGGGGGTGTGGTGGGAGGGGGGGGGGCGTGGTCGTGGACTGGTCAGTCTGCATCGAGTGTGAGCGTCTTGATAGACTTCCAAACTGTTTTACTTTCATTTACAGGTGTAGTGTGACAATACAAACTTTATTTTCAACTTTTTTTGCTGTGTGTTCTTGTTTGGATGTGGTAAATACATATGTTTTTGATCGTGCAAAAAAATCTATCCAAATCTACAAGCCTAAATACTTTTGTATTATCAAAATTAAAACAAAAGAAGCCCAGATTCAAAATCTTCATTCAATTTCCTTCAAAAATGATATTTCATTTTTCTATCTTTTGTAGTTTCTGAGCTAGAATTTTTTGTTAATTATGACCCCCAAATCATGAGATTTCCCCGGCACCTGGGAACACCTTTGTTTGTACTATTGTGAGGCACTGAACGGGTTAATCAATCAGAATCAATCACAGCATCCTCATAATGCTTGGCTTTGCCGCCAACCTTCTGGAATAAAATTACTGGAACCAGGAGATGAAGGGGATGAGCTGGGCTGCAGAGGGCTCAGTTCCACTTTTGACTGGAAGCATTTCTAATCCCTTTGGGTCTACGTTTTTAAGTCTAGGATTTAAAAAGAAAAAGCATTTTCCAAACATACAATCAAAATTGCCAACATCCACAGAGCATCATTTTGGGCATTTCTTCTTATCATCCCTAATGAAAAACAAATTACACAAGTCCCACACTTTTAAACAACATTTTGAAATTCTGGACTTTTCCCTAATTCCAGGTTTCATTCATACGTTCTAAAGTAGGAAAATAGCAGAAAAATTCAAGAGCTGGTAGCTACGGCATGATACTAATCAACAAGCATGTCCACACAACATCCAGCTTCCTGTCATATTACTGTTTGTTGCCAGACAAGACTTACAAAACTGATGGTATATCCTGACTTGATGTCATCAAACTCCTGCACCTCCACCTTGGACAGGAACTGCAAGGCCTCTTCGTCATCCTCTGTCAGTAATGCTGAAACCTGAGGGTGATTCACAAACTGTCCATGCGGTCAAGGAGAACACCTTCATTCTAATCAAAGCCCTTGATTAAACCCTCTAACTATCATTAATCGACTTTCTACTTGTTATCTTTCGGTTTAACCCCTTTAGCCCAATCACATTTCCCTCCCCTCCTTCCATAAGTTACCTATATTCAAAAGTAGTTCTCATCTGAATACTCTCCATGTGTATAACTTCTACTTCAACATTTCCAGTTCAATGTTTCCTGTGTGGTGGTTTTATTTTCTGTGACCATGCAGTTTCCTGTACACTAACAGAGGAGGGGAAGGGTGGAAACAGCGATGAAGAGAGGAAGGTTGGGATTAGGCAAGGGGCCCACAGTCAAGGCAAGACTTGCTATCATCGTTACATTGATATATTGGTGCAACTTGTATTCACTGACTTTTAAGAAAATTCTGTGCAGCAAAATCTGGTCAACTTAATCAAATCTCTAACACACTAACAGCATATGTACATGGAGTGACAAGGTGGAAACCAAGGGATCACATGAGAGAGAGAGAGAGAGAGAGAGAGAGAGAGAGAGAGAGAGAGAGAGAGAGAGAGAGAGAGAGAGAGAGAGAGAATAAGATAAGATAATGTTGCTTATAGCCCAGCCGACCGCAAAAGGGCCACATCAGGGCTGTCACCACGTTAAGAGAGAGAGAGAGAAACATTTTTTTCTAAATGTTAAAAAGTGGAATATGACAAGGATACAGAAGTGACCCAGAAGTTGGGTATTTTACTAATGAGGTCTGATCTTTTCTTGAAGAAAGGTTGTCTGAGTTTGTTGAATTTTTGTTCAACTTTCAGAATTTCTTCACTGGCGTTCTCATTCAGTCTGTCGATCTGATTCTGAACTTCGTCGATTTGTTCTATTGCCTCTTGCTGCTCCTTGTCTGAAACACAAAGAAAGGAAGCTGGTTAAACAGGGAATCAAAAGACAAAGCAAGCAGCTGACAATGTTATGGAAGCAAAATTAGTCATGGACAGAATGAGCAAAAGCAGACTGCATCTCCTTTCTCAGATTGTAGCACAGTGATGGTCACCAGAAATAGCAGGTCTCTGTCACACACGGGTGTCAAGAGCATTCTAACACACTTTACACAGGCTTTTCTTGCTTTCTAATTTTTCACTCAATCTCTCTTTAAAGAGTTTGAGAAGATGTAGAGTGATAATCTTTTGTTTTGAAGTCCACTGATATGTCCATTGACAACCATGCTGGGTACTGAAACACACACTAACAAAGGAAGTGAGGAGAGGTAAAAGAAACAGGGCTATAACACAGGGTTCCTACCCATGTTGGGTACTGAAACACACAAAAACAAAAACATTATAATGCCCCCCCCCCCCCCCCCCCCCCCCAGACTAGAGTGACAGACAGTCACACACATGTATAACCCTTCATACAGTTTTCACTTTCCATCTTTTTTCTGTTTGTACTGCCGCTCCACCCCCACCCCCAATGTTTTTGGGGGTGGGGGGGGGAGGGGGCAGCGGGAGTGGAGCTAATTAACAGTAGAAGTCAAAGTGACAGACACACCTTGAGCAATTTTGCTGTCACCAGTGTCAGGAAACATCTTGAATGATCAATAGGGAACAAGACGATTGGTCAAAGACAGGGACAGATTCGCGTCAGCCACCAGCCTACACATCATTATCATCATCTCGGCGTTTGTCACCTGCTGCTCCACGTCTCCCACTAGACTTCGCCTCAGCCTTTTTCAATGCTTACAAGTAGAATTAAAGGTATTCCTTTCATCACTTCTGATAGTTTTTTTTTTAATGTGATTTTGACGAAACATGCTTTATGTAATCTTTGCGCCCTCCATGAGCACAACTAAAACCCGTTTCTCACAAAGTGCACCACCACAAAGTTGGACCTTTTCTGAGCTTGCGACTAAGCACTTCCAAGTTTGCATAGTATGCATTCAAAAAAGTTTGCTCCCTCGTTCTGGCAACCTTCTTTTCAACATCAAGCTCTTCATCACTCTCATGAACATGTAACTTCGCTGGTGGCGGCATTCTCGTAGTGAATATCTGTGTCAGTCGCTCACTATGAAAGATGGCCGACCATGGTGTAAGCGAGTATGCGCCAACTGGAACTATGGACAATAACTTGCGTCTTCAAACAGGAAAATAATACTTCTTTTTTTTTTAGCCAATGTTGCCGATTTTCATATTTTTGTAATACTCGCTGTATTGAGTATTATCGTATTTTCCAGTCCAATTTTGTAAAATACGTTAACAATCATAGTGTAGACAGGTCTGGTGTGTGTGTGACTGTGTGTGTGTGTGTGTGTGTGTGTGTGTGTGTGTGTGTGTGTGTGTGTGTGTGTGTGTGCGCTTGTGTGTGTGTGTGTGTGTGTGTGTGTGTGTGAGAGAGAGAGAGAGTGCGTGCGCGTGTGTGTGTGTTTTCATGTTTTCAGTACATTTTCTAGTAATAATCAGCGATCATTATTCCCTAAAAATCAAGAGGTCAGACTCGGTGCAAAAAGCATGTTCACAAATTTTCAGGGGATCACAAAAAAATTTAGGGGTCACATTTTGTAACTGCTTGTAAAGGTACTGAAAACTACACACACACACACACACACACACAAAGCACTTTCTGACTGGCTCACACACATACACAGAGAAATGAATTAGACAGAAATGGATCGGCGATGCTGCTAACAGTTAATAAAACACTCCAGATTATGCTAAACATTATTTATTTAAAGTGCATTTATGTGAACACCTACACTATCAGGATTCTAA
This sequence comes from Conus ventricosus, assembly GCA_018398815.1. Taxonomy (NCBI): domain Eukaryota; kingdom Metazoa; phylum Mollusca; class Gastropoda; order Neogastropoda; family Conidae; genus Conus; species Conus ventricosus. The sequence continues at coordinate 49,615,867 of CM031625.1, forward strand.
CAGTGAAACCTGACAGTGGAATGTCCTTTGAGATTATCATTACAGAATTCCAACATGTGCCAGTTCGGTCAGTGCTGAAAGATTTTATTTGACCATGTTCTGGTTGTTTTTCGATGATGATCGGCAGCCTGCTGACAAACAGGCGAGTTATAAATATTCCTGGAATCTTTCTAAGCTGGCCACTTTCGCACTGTGAGCTACACATTCATACATCCACAACGGAGCCATTTTACTTATCCAAACCGATCATGTTGCATAGATCCCTTGATTTTTGTACCATTTGCAGGATTATCACCCGCAAGCCACAGATGAACTGTCAGTTTTGATTCTGAAAAGCCGAATTCCATACGGTTTTCCATGCTGTTTGCCCTTCGCGTAGTCATGTGATCTTGTGGTCCAATCGTAGACCGGGTTGTCTAATTTGATGACTGTTGTTGATTTGCAGCAGAGTTCTCAAGCAGAAGTTGTTCATCGATTCACAACATTCTGAAACGTCGAGGAAAGTTATCGACTTTGACCAAGTGCTTTTACGTGACATGCTGTTCAGAGCTGTTATGCGCACAGAAGAAAATCACAGTGTTGCGGTCAATTTTGGGAATTTCAGTGCGTGAGACGGACATCTGTGTGTAAAAATTATTACTGTAAAAGTATAAAAGTGTGATCATCTAAATACTTGTGTGTGTGTGTGTGTGTGTGTGTGTGTGTGTGTGTGTGTGTGTGTTTTCAGTACATTTTTTTTTTTTTTGCTGTCCCAATCTCTGCGCCACCTCAGAGGCAGTGCACCCACGCCGCTCATTCCGACACCCCGTCCACAGCCATAGCCCGGCTGGCCCCGCCGCAGCCCGGCACCAGCAATCCACAGGGAGCAGTCAGTGTCAAGTCATAAAGAGGCAACCCACCAGAGGAGACACTGCACTGCTGCCGATCGAGTCACTTCGGTGGTGTTCAGTGGCGCCTGTTCTGATCTAACATACGCAAGACCCCACCTACTAAGCCCCCTACTGACGACAATAATTGCTTAGTCGCGGAGCCGGCGTGAGTGAGCTCTCCCTCCGGAGGGCACCACCACGTCCGCCCAGCGACAGCCCCATGGACTCGCCGATACCGGTGACCCCGACGGAAGCAAACCAAGGCCACAGACGCGGAGAGGACATCGAAATTGAGGTCACCATGAGAGCAGGGCATGAAGGGCCACAGAATTTGAGACATTTTTTTTTTTTTAATGCTGATCAATGGGAATGAGGATGATTAAGATGATGCTACGGATTTCCATTTCGGTCTGAGACTACATGACAGGGCTGTACTCTACGCTTCCTTTCATAATATATCCTGGCGTCAACCAGGCCCGAGAGGTACAGGCACCTGCAGTGTTGGTCATGAAATTTGAGCAACACTCTCAGAAACGCATCCATTAAGTGGATGAAACTCGACTGTGTGGTCCCAGTCTTCCCAACTGAGTCCGCAGCAAACTCAACTCTGGGTAGGAGCCGGTCGGGGCAGAAAAAACCCACATGACTCTGATGGGATTCGAACCCACGACCTCCCAGCCAGCAGTCCGCGACGCTAACCACTTCGCCACGGCGGCTGGTCAGTACATTTTCTAGCGATCAGTTAAGGTGAATCCCACCCACACCCCCACTTTGTTCTGATCCTCTAAACTCAAAGAAATGACTAGTATCACTGATATGACATTCATAACACTATCGGCTAGCCTAAATTAATGAGTACAACTCCCACCATCTCACCCTTTTCAGAACCCTTGGCATACAGCACGTGAGCAACCAAGTGAGAGCGTGAGAGAAAACACATACAGAGAGTTAAGAGACAGATACAGATACAGAGAGAGAGAGAGAGAGAGAGAGAGAGAGAGAGAGAGAGAGAGAGAAGAGAGCATTTGTGTTTTACTTTCTTTCTTTCTTTCTGCGTACGCAGGCTGATACTCCTGCGGACACTCCCTGTATAGCCAGGCAGTGGAGTTTTGTGTGTATGACCCTTTTTTATCCCGCCATTAAGGCAGCCATACTCCATCTTCGGGGAATGTGTTTTACTTATTAATTTTTCCTTTGGCATTTTTTTTCCAGTGCAGGCACCACAGACATTCCACACTTCGTGCTCATCTAACACATGATGCCCTGTACAAAACCTCTTTCGACTCTCATCACAATGACCCATGCGCCAAAGCCGTTGTCTCTGAGTCTGATGGTATTGCAATCAGTTTTGTCAAGCCTCTCATTTGCACCTATTCCAATTTCCTATGAAATGCTGCCAACTGCAACAGCATAGATCTGCCTTCAGCTAAAAAAAATTAAAAAAAAATAAAAAGAATTTCCTATGAAATGCTGCCAACTGCAACAGCATAGATCTGCCTTCAGCTAAAAAAAAAAAAAAAAAAAAAAGGACATCTGCATCCTGATCGATGATTACCTGAAATGACCCCGCTTGGGCCCACACAGCGTCCACACACCCAGTTTCTAAAGCGGCACCAGAGGTTTGATGCTTTTAAAAATAATCATATTTTACAAACAAATCATCTGTAGCACACTGTAATTTTCCAGATCGCCAGAAAATTTGCAATGAAATTTTCTGCATCGCCAGAAAATTTACGAAGTCAAGTTTGCAGCCCTCCCAGGTATGTGGCATCAGATCACCCATGCCCTCATTGTAAAATTCTACAGGGAACACTCATCCCAACACTATCTTGCCAATCCAAAGACAATCAAGCCCAAACGTTTCTGCTCCTGATTTCCTGTTTACTCTACAAGGCTGAAGCCCTGCATTCAGCTGAGCTGAAGAAACTACCATTTCTTTCTTGTCTGATAAAAGTAGAAACTGAGGGAGACGTGTAGATTTTCTTATCTACTTGTTCCCAGGACAACTAAAGATCACTTGGGAATTTGCAGGCCTGCAGAGCAAGTGTTCGTGTTTGAAAACCACACAATGATTATCAGTTGTATGCCTTGTGCAACTAACAATTACAGTCTTCTAAGTCTGAAGGAGTTGGGAAAAAAAGGTATACACAGCATGTCTTCACAGCCAAATATCTGTACATGGTGGGACCTTTAAGGAGTAAACTATATTACATATTCTTATCCTTTTCATTATTTTTCTTAACTTTTTTTATTCTTGTTTTCGCTTTTATGGGTTAATACTATACCCCCCTTTCTATGTGATCTTAAACACTTCCACACAAATTTGACCACACTAATGCTATCTACAAAGATTTCTAGCTTAATTGCACCGACTGATTCAGTATACTTCAGTCCTCGCTTTTTAGTATCATCTCACGAGTGACAAAAGTAATCAAATCTTTGGAACTAGTAAGTACCAGTAACATCTTTCTCTCACATAAGTGTTTGGAAACATTAAATGTCATGTCCGAAGGAAATTTGAAGTCTGCATCTTCATGTCCCATTTTCACCTTCAACTTTTCAGAACAGCCCTTGGATGTGATTGTGTTGATCCTGTAAAATTTATGCTGTCATGATAGTGAAGTGAACACACTAAAACAGCTTCAGTGCAGACTCCAGTAGTAGTGGTAATCAGGAATTAATTGCAGGCCTGGGTGATCATGACATAATTCTCTTAGAGAGCAACGTTCAACCCTTTCGAAGAAAACCCCTAAACGTACCATCAGACTCTGGAACCAAGCAGATTTACCAAAATTGCGCAGGGATACTCATGATTTCAGTCGTCTTTTTTTGAGGTCCCATAGTGTTAAAGATAATGTCAGTGACCTTTGGAAGTGTATAAAAACTAACTTGGAATTTATTATGGATGACAACATACCTACTAAAATAACTTCAAGCAAGAACCACCAGCCATGGATTACTACAAAAACTAAACATTTGTTGAGAAGGAAACATCGTTTCTTTAAGAAATTGAAACTACATCCTAATTCAGAAAGATTACTGGTTAGGTATAAACATATTAAGAGAAGGTGTCAGAGAGAATGTAGGCTTGCTCACTCCAATTATGTTAATTCGATGATTTCAGAAGGTGATCATCAAAACAAGAAATTATGGTCTTACATAAGGAGTAAGAGACAGGACAACATTGGGATTCCAGACCTGAGAAACAACCAGAATAACCTAATACAGGACCCTGAAGGGAAAGGACAGGTTTTTTGGTTTTCGCTCAGCATACTTCCCATTTTCAAGAAAATATAGAAATCACTGGTCATGGTTAAAAATTGGTTTTATTTGAGGTTTAAACACTTCTGAACATAAAATCATGAAAGAAAAGGACAGCTGACACTGTCTTTGGAAAATATTAGACATGACATACGCCAACCCCCCAAGTTGCTAAAAATTCATATATTGAACTGAAGCTACAACAGTTCTTCCCCATATTCAAACACATGCTTGTATTTCTTCATAAATACTTTATAAAACAACTGACAATGTATTAAGAATGATTAAACACCACTTAGACAACATTTGAAGAGAATAAAGAGCTGGTTACATGAACAGATTTTTGCGCTTTCTTTTTAACAGCAAAAATTACTTTCACAAAGAAATACACTGCAAAACCTGTACAAAACCAATGTAAATGTGCTTTTATAATGAAGTTTAGACTTGTTCTAACAAATATTTACAGAGAAAAAGGATCAACCAACAATAATTTCTACATATGCTGGGTTTAATGTATACCTACCCCAAAAATCAAGGATTCGTCAATCAGGTGTCAAGGCTGCAAAAGCACTTCTATCTCTAGCACACATTGCTTAATTTTTTCTTCTTTTTTTTTTTTGGGGGGGGGGAGGACAAATAAATACTTGAATAAATAGACAAAAGATATAAGTAAATACCAGAAATCACTTCAAATGTTCAAAGTTAAAAAACTGAAAACAGAATTTGAAAGCCAAATTCTTCTCGCTTTGATTTCATATAGCTACTGAAGTAGGGAAAAAAAATCAGTTGACAACATTCACATTAAAAATACATTCACAAAACTAAGAAGAGGCAATACATAGAAATACTGACTCAGAGCTCAGTTCCCAAATTAAAAGATATTATTTTTAATTAATGCAATTGCTGCACAAACTCCACAACCGTTCAACATTAAAAAAGAACTGTTTAAAAACACAAAAATCAAAGTTTAAGACACTGACAGTCTATCCTCCCTCCATGCCCTACCCCTGTCCCCAAATACAAACTAAAAGAAATGATGTCCTCTGTTGTTAATTGTTGGTCCAGGCACCACAGAAAGACTGTCCCCAATGATGTCTACAATAGAAATGTCATCAGTGGCTGGGAACACAAAGAAATTCCCACTGTGTGACTGTCGAAGAAATTTCACAACACACTGTCCTTCTTCAGTGTCCATGTAATCTGGAACTGGAATGACAAGTGCATGGCATGTCATGTTTTTCCTGCCAATAAGGAAATTGACAGTCACATAATCACCAATTTTTGGTGATGCTGCCTGTTCCTTTTCCTTGGAAGTCTCCTCTTCAAGGCACCTCACAAGAGGCACAAAATGGTTTGCCATCCAGAACTGGGGAGACACTTGGTCCTCTCTACATGAAGTCCACATGATCTGCACAGCGAAGTGCTCATTCTGATGTTGGGGAAGGAAGGAGCGATTCATTTCTCTCCTAGCCAGGGCGCTACCCAAGTTCGGATAATGAGACAGAATTTCTCTGCTGAGTACATTGGCAGCAGAATGGAGCTGCCAGGGTCCCATATCAATAGAATTAGCAGCACACTTCATTGTCTCCTGTTCATACGCTTGTTCTAGATCCCTGTGAGCAAAGTCACCAGTATAATGGTAGAACGATTTGGAGACTTCACCTTCCAGATGAGGGACTCCTCTCTGCAAGTATTCCGCTGACAAGTACTTGTCCTTATTTACAGCCATTTCACAGGTGATCCGAAGGCGTATTTCTGCATGAAGGCATCATGACCAAACACTGCTGTGCTCAGGGATCGAGGAAGGCAGTTGCCATCAGCCTCTGTAGAAACCGGAAAGTAATCCGTAGGCAGTGAACCCTCTGCAAACAGCTTCTTGGCACTGTGGTCAGTTAGTCCTTTAGACAGGACTGGTGCAGCTGTAGGCAATGGCAGTGGAAATGCTTCCAGTTCCTGAAGGGCGACACATGCAGCACTAACAAAATCAACAAAATTGCCACATTCTTTGGCAGCCATCAGTCTGTTTTGGGCACTGTTCAGCATCACCTCTCGTCTTTCTGCCTGGAGCAGGACGTGGCCTTGATTTGTGCTGTACAGCTGATCGTTTTCCTCAACCTCTTCACTAGCTCGGCTGCTCGCAGGTTCTTCTGATTTCATGTATATTGTAGTGACCAACATAACCTACATTTGGACACAAGTACGTCTTTCCTTCGCAACACAGGTCGCAAATGCAGGCAAAGTTTCTTGCCTTCAAAAGAAAAGGTTCCAGTTTTACAATCTGATGGAACTGCCGAGAACCTGGAATTGGCCGGACACATGTTTCTGCTCTGTGTCTTTGAATCTCTTCCGGTTGGACAAGGAAAAATGTCCTTTTGAATAGTCCTTCGTCTTTGGCAAGATTAGCAACACACCACTCAAAGAAGTCAGAGGCCTGGCAGATGACCACCTTCCTGCACAGTATAGCAGACTCCAGAGCTTTGCTGACGACACCAGTCTCACCATCTGCTTCACCTTTGCCATGCTCAGATCCAAAGTAGAGTCTTTGGATTGGAACTTGGTAGTGAGTCAAATCAGCAAAGGTGCCCTTACCCTTATACTGTGCAGCACAGCCATCAGAAAATATATATACTGATGATCAGGTTCTGTACTGATTGTATTGCCATTTTGCAGTGAAAAAAACTGCATTGAAATTATTGCTGAGCACCTGCATTTGAAGCACCTTTCCACACTAAAATTTTTGGTAAAAAATCACAATGATGGATGCAACCCTTTATTCGAACTGTCTTTCGGAAAATATTTAATATCTATAGGCCTAATTACTGTAACAAAACTGCCACAAGTGAACAAGTTTACAAGTATGTGACGATCATGACGATAGCAAAAGCAGTCTGTCATTGTTCATAACGATAGCAAATATTGTCGGTCTTGGTTCATCACGATAGCAAGTAAATTGCGGACTTAAAAAAAAAAAAAAACATCGAAATTCGCATGATACGGTTTTTCCGATAAGAAGATACCAAAACGGTTTTCAGTCGAAGGCTTTCTGAGCGAAACATGTGGCGAAAAAGAGCACTGATCGTAAAAATCAGTGAAATTTGCTCAGATCGAATATAATCGGTCACTGTTCAGTACCGATAGCAAAAAAAGTCGGTCAGTGCTCATGACGATAGCAAAAATTGGTGAGCAAACACCAAATTTCCATCCACTGAGCCGAGTCCTTTGACACACATCCCTTTAGGAAAATGGATGACGAAGACCGATCACTATTGAACACATTCAAAGCAAAATCACAACGAAAAACACATTAAATCGAGAGTTTTAAACGTATTAATCAGAAGTGGGGCCATTCATGCTATCGTCAGTGCGTGCTATCGTCATGGACAGACCGAATAAAAGATATAATTTCTCAAAATGTATACTCACCATTCGAATTCCCTGCCTGAAACCGGGTCGCATGGCCGACCATGTGCGCCTATGAATACATTACGACGGCCTTGTTTGCAAAACAAGTCGACAAATCGAGATTTTTGTGAAATTGCTATCGTTATTTCCCACTGACAGACAAGCACACCAAGTTTATTAAACATCATTTTGAAATCCCCAGTTTTAATTTTAATCTGTTAAAACAATTTGTATGGATAGGTTAATACACGCTGCACTATTTTTCATCATTTGTAGGTCAGTACAAAGTAGTCCGTAAGCATAAACCGCATGGTTTGGTCAGTGAACATTGACGGAGATCGCTGACCGACGTGGTTTGCGTTCTGTCCACAATTTGAACGCGTGACTTGAATCGTTCTCAATATTTTCTGTTTGATCATTTGTTGTGTACAATATAATTGACTTGTCTACTTTTTTTTCCGAGGTACGTTTTATTCGGTCCAATTTGAAAAGGATTTGTTGTGTTTGTTTTCGATCTGCAGTACCGAATATCGGGAAATGGCGTCGGTCAGGATTCTGATGATAGCAAGTAAACAATCGCTCACTATAAATGAACAAGACATAGAAATGCATCACATTTATTTTTATTGTTTCTTTATTGTCATCTGATCAATCAAACACATTCCATGCATGACCTGGTAAAACAATAAATGAAATACAGTTGAACAAATCATGAAACTGTCTCGCAACCACAATACCGGAAAACATGTCAAAGCAAATTTACTAAACAAGCAGTTTTGTTCAGTTTTCTCAAATCCCAAACCTTTAATTAACGTTAGACTAAAGGATGATGATAAACTCCCTGAAATGCAAAACATCAAAGTAAACAAAGCAGGAGTATTTAAGTTACTGACCAACATCAATGAAAACAAAGCTACTGGTCCCGATGGCGTTCCTGGCAAGCTCTTAAAATTATGTGCCAATGAATTGAGTGAGGCATACCAACTACTTTACCAAGCTTCACTGGACCAGGGAGTAATACCTGATGAGTGGCGAGATGCGAGCATTGTTCCCTTATTCAAAAAGGGTGACAAAACAAAAGCAGGGCCTGAATTTGGCCATTGCTTTTAACTTCTTGAATATCGAGTGCGAGCCCTTGTTGCTAAATTTGCTCCAGGGGCCAACAGTCTGAGTTGCACTATTTTATGTTATTTTATTTTACTTTTTAACATGCGCGCTGGTGACCTACTCGTTTTTGAGTGAACCAGTATTTTAGGAAGAAGAAGAAGTAGTAGTAGTAGTAGAGGGCTGGCTTGTAGCCTAGGCCTTTCGGCCTTTTTACACCCCTTCTTTTGTTGTCATATTTGTTTTGTTTTTTTTGGTCAACGGCATGCCTATTCAGTCACTATTAGCAAAAATTGCTTCAATCTATTTCCATGAATAAAATTTTGAAATCTGTGTTGTTATCCAGGAAATTCTTGAATTTGTTAATATTGTTAGTAAATTTAATTTTAACAGGTATTGAGTTCCACAATTTAACAACTCTGTTAGAGAAACTGAACGCTCGTTTGTTAGTAGTTCCATGTTTGACAAAAACTTTACCTTCTGAATTTCTTGTCATAGTAACGGGTGAGAAGGAAAAAAAAAATTCAATTGATACACTGTCCAACTTCCAAGCAATACGAATGTTGTCATATTTTGTCCAGCAGACAATGAAACAATACAACTTACATACAAGCCCAGTTACTTTTCTTCTCACTAATTCAAATTAAATGAGAAAACTTAAAACTACATTCCAGAGTTTAAAAAGAAACAATCAGAGCTACAAGTATAACTCTATTTTTTGCGTGTACTCATCCCATGTGTCAAGCCGGTAACGGACCGGCTATGGTTTAAGGACAATGAGAATCGCAGTGAACGTGATCACAGTGATCAGAGCATGCAAATGGACTGCCTACAAGTAACAACACCCCCCCCCCCCCTCCCCTTTATGTGCCAGAATGATCATCCTCATGATCGTGGGCACCAAAGGAAAGCAGCAGCAGCAGCTTCCTATTAATAGGGGAGGGAATTCGACTGTGGGTGCAGCCTTGTATACTCTAAGGGGATAACTCACATTTCTCACACCAACTGTCACTAAAAATTTACCGGCTGATCTTTACAAGTTCTTATAACCAACCGCTTTCGACAGGAAAGTGGTTAAAATTGGCTATTGTACTTATTACAAAAGCGCTGTTGACTAACAACAAGAATGTGCAACGATCTTGCTGTGCTAAATGTTCACTTTGTAGTTTGACCGGTCTGCACAGATCTTCAGTGAATGCACGCACCCGCTCTGATCACTTCAGATTTGATCAACGAGTCCTTTGTTCGAAATTGATTTGTCAAACACACTGCTTTCAAGAGACTTTTACTTTGTACAATGAAACCCACTGTACACCTGCTGGGTTCTACTAACATAGAGGGTGAAATAATTTACATGAAACAAAACTCTGTGAAAGGAACAAGTCAATGTGCTCGTGAAAACAAAGATGTCACATGGTTTGACTGTGGAAATGGTTAGCGTGGTGTTCCTACACTCACTTCCTCGATCCATGTAGATGACGGACTGAATGAATCAGATATTCACTATAGCCAAACCTAAATATGATCTTGATCGATTCACAAAAATTTCAAACTAACCTGCTTGTTCATCGGCGGATTCATGGTTGGTTTTGCCGTCCGTTTTAGCTTGCTTTGCGGGAGTCGCCATTTTCAACGTGAGCGGGGAAAGGCTGTGCACTGACTGCGCATGCGTGGAAACACAGATTCCGGTGGATCAGTGGTATATTTCGAGCATTTATTTGGTCAATCGTGTGTACTGTCCACATCAAAGACCGGAACTGTCGATCACTACTGCCACACTGCGTTGTTACAAGCCACCAGATTCAATATAAGGGTTCGCAAGTTCGGTGTTATACTCGCGGTATAATAAATGGTAGAAGTGAGTGCTCTTGTCTTGGTGGAGCAAAAACAAGAAATGTAAATCGTACGAGCGATGTCATGGAATTATTTCCAAATGGGTGACAAAGAAAACATATTACGTAGGATTATGCAAACGAACATAGACACAATGTTCTTAATTACTTTGATTTGGTGTGAGAATATTTCATTTATCAAGAAGGCGGTAGAATTCACGAACACGGACAGTGATGTAATTTCGGGAGTTACCTCCCATGTACATTTACCTGCTAACGATGAACGGTGTTGGACTTGCCCAGCACTGCGCCACCTGGATCTGTTATCTCCAGTGTGGAAAAGCCGAGCTAAACACAAATGAACACACACACAAAGAGTGTAAAGTAAAATTAACATAAAATGCAAAACAGACATTTGAATTTTGGACATAGAGGCTGAGCCCTTTTTTTTTTAGTGTCCACAATCATCATGTTGATTATTCTGACACTTTTGTGTGCATGGCCATTTTTATCCCGCCTTTAAGGCAGCCATACTTCAACTTCGGGGAAGGTGCATGCTATGTGTAACGTGTCATCCATACCAACGGCCAAACTGGCCTTCTCTTCCGAAAGTTGGTGATGGGATTTTACGTGTGTGCAAGATGTTGTGCGTGCGTTCACACACGGAACCTCGGTTTATAGTCTCATTCGAAGGACTGTGGGGAATGGTGTCAGAACCAATGTAAACTCCGAGGGAAAAAATCCCCCTGTACCGAACCGGCCCGGGGAGATGCGAACCCGCAACCCCAAGATTACAGTCCGATGCTCTACCAACTGAGCTATTCCGGCCCCCTTTTCAATCATAACTGACAACAGATAGGCTACTACATATTCGGCCCCCTTTTCAATCATAACTGACAACAGATAGGCTACTACAAGATATCCGAATTATGTTCTCCCCACATCACAGCCAGCATGAGAATAACAATGTGTTAAAAAAAGACTGGGGGAGAGGTGACAGTTCTTGTTTGCTTTGTTTTTCCCATTGTCCGTTCCATTTCTTTCTGAGAAAAAAACCCAAAATACACTCGAAGGTTCGGGTGAGACCCACAGAAGCACTGTCCTCAACAGCCGAACAAACCAGCTGGGAGCAATCCTGCACCACCTTGGAAGCCTGCGCTGTGTCCACATAGGGAGAAGAGAGAGAGAGAGAGAGAGAGAGAGAGAGAGAGTATTGCTTATTGCCCAGCCGACCGCAAAGGGTCATATCAGGGCCGTCACCGCGTTCTTCTTCTTCTTCTTCTTCTTCTTCTTCTTCTTTCTATGAACATCCGCCATCATCCTTTTGATGGTTCTGATGTGTATAAAACTGGGGGTTTCCACAATCTGGGATGTTGGTTATGCAAAACTGGCAGTGGGGGGAGGGGGACTTGTGGGTAAGATAAGATAAGATAAGATAATGTTGCTTATAGCCCAGCCGACCGCAAAGGGCCACATCAGGGCTGTCACCACGTTAGACTTGTGGGGTGGGATGGTGGTGGTGGAGGTAGTGGGGGTGGGAGGGGAAGGGGGGGGGGCGCTGGCTGGTTAGATTCGGGACTTGAAGCACTCTACCGAGGCTAAGGAGATAACCTCGGGAGGCAGGCTGTTCCAGTCCCCGAGTCCTCGGGAAGAAGGAAAGCTTCCTGTAGTTTGTTTTACAGGCTGGAAGGAGATCTATATGTCTCCCCATATGACTGTCTTGTAGACCTTGCTGGGGTGTTTGGTGTGGGCCTGAAAGGGGTGTTGATGCTGACCTGTTCTCGGTGGTATTTGTAGAAGGTGGTCAGCCTTGCTGCTCTTCTTCTGTCTGCTACAGTGGACCACTGTAGATGTGTCAGCATGGAGTCGACACTTGAGGTATGACGGTGGCGATTCACAACCCATCGAGCTGCACGACGTTGGACTTTTTCTAGATTATTAATGTTTTTGGCAGTATAGGGGTCCCAGACAGGTGCGGCGTACTCAAGGGTGGGGCGAACTAGGGCTTTGTAGGCGGTTTCCTTGATGTTGATGGAACCCACTGTCAGGTTTCGCCTGAGAAAGCCTAAGGTCTTGTTTGCCCTGTTGGTTATGTTGGAAATATGGGTGTCCCAGCTGAGGTCTTGGGAGATGGTGACCCCCAGGTATTTTGTCTCTTCAACTCTTTTGAGGTTTTGGCCATGAAGATGGTACGTGCCAGTTAGTGTGTTTCTCTTCATGGAGACATTGAGGGCCTGACACTTGTCTGGGGGGAAGGACATTTTCCATTTTGTTTCCCAGGCTGCCATGTGGTCCAGGTCCTGTTGTAGCTTCCTTTGGTCTTAGGAGGAAGCTACAGTTCTGTGGCAGAGAGGGTCGTCTGCAAAAAGCCGTGTTGTTGAGGAGAGTTGTTCAGGGAGGTCGTTGATGTAGAGGAGAAAGGTCTGGGCCCAGGACTGATCCCTGGGGACCCCTGACTCTACTGGGACGGCCTTTGAAGAAGCTCCATCAACAACCCCCGCCTGCTGTCGGTTTGCCAGGACGTTGTCACGACTTTGTTGTGTGATGCAGCAAGGTGAAAATGTATTACTCAATTCTTGCCACACATCACGCGCACACAAAGCAGAATCTTCAAAGAAATATAATTTAAAGGAAGAAATCAACACGTGGTGGTGGTATGATGATGTGTGACAACGATGTGCATGATAGAACGACGCTCAAAACAAACAATCATAGAGTTCCAATGGGAAGAAGAAACAAGGACAAAGTTCAGACTAGACGGTGAGGGTGTAGATGCTTCACGACTGACGATGATGTAGACTTAGCACTTGTTCTCTTCGTCGTTGTTGGCGTGGTCATTGTAGATTACGGATTTGATGCCCCAGCCCTCCTATGATCCTTCACGATTTGCAGGACGTGGTTGATGAGGTTACATGATGATCGTGGATTGATAGAAGTGGAAGACAAAAAAATAATAATAATAAATACATTAAATAAAATAATTTAAAAAATTTAAAAAGTCAACTCACATGTTTACAAACGGTGCAGGCACGCACAGGGCATTCCATTAAGACGCCAAGAGACATGATTGCTCCCTGGCAGAGATCATTGTGCAATGGCCTCTGGATGCGACACAACAGAAACCCCGCGGGAGCGTTACCATGCATGTACCAACCCATATTTCATAACTGCAGAGCCCATTGGCGAAAAACGCCACCGTTGTAGCTTCAACACCCGGCAGTCCACAAACAGCATTTAAAATCAGATCACCATAAGGCACTCCACTTGAAGGAACACTGCACTGCTGCTGGGCCACTTTGGTGGAGATCAGGGTACACGGTGTGATCCAATCTGCACCTTATTTATAACTATCGTCCTGTGACGTCATTATGCTTGTTGACGTCAACTACCATTACTACGCTATCGGGACGTTTCGGGAACAGGAGCGAGCCGCCGGCTTTCTCGTCTCCTGGGTGAGCGTTCTTAAGTGCCGCCGTCTTCAGCGACTTGGGGAAAGATCTGGGTGTGAATGTGGACAAGGAACTGAAATTTTCATAATACATTGAGATTCAGGTGAACAAAGCTAATACTGTAATAGACTCCTTGGTCTTATCAGAAGATCTTATGATTACTTAGACGCTGAATCCGTGAAGCTTTTGTTTGTTGCATTGGTTCGTCCACATTGAGAGTTTGGAAACGTTGTGTGGGCTCCACATCTAGAAAAAGACAACAACAAAAAACTTGTTGAGGGAGTGCAAAGACAAGCAACAAAAGTTATTCCAGGGCTGAAAGGTTTAAGTTATGAAGAAAGGCTAGAAAAGATGAAACTACCCAGCATGTCTTACAGAAGAACAAGTGGAAATCTTATAGAAGTGTTTAAGTATACACATGGACTGTGGTACTACATGTTGGAAAACTCCTTGTTTGAGAAAGAGATTGGGACAATCACCAGGGGACATAGCTTTAAGCTAACACACACACACACACACACACACACACACACACGAGAGAGAGAGAGAGAGAGAGAGATGCACCACAAGTCTTCGACAAAACTTCTTCTCACAACGTGTGGTGGAGATTTGGAACCGCCTTCCTTCCAATGTTGCTGAAGCACCTTCCTGGAACAGTTCTAAAAACAGACTGGACTGTGTCATGAAACAGTACATATATACTTTAGATGTGCCTCCTACCCTCAGTGTCTTGTCAAAAGATCAGTAGTTTTTAGTAAAAAGTTGTAGTTAGTTTTACTGGTCAAAATACCAGCAGAAGATTATAAGAATGAAAGAGCTCAGACCTGAAAAGAATCGGCGACAGGCCTAAAGGCCTACCTGTATTTGGAGCCGACTCAACTATACTATACTGTAGCAGTCCTCCCAGGGTATCTAACACAAGTCCTCCCAGGGTATCTAACACAAGGAAACACTTTGTTGGCATGGTAGGACTCACTGAGCTGAGTCATTACTTCTCAGCTGCGTGACTAACGAAAAGCTAAACTGGCACCGCACCATAGCGACTGGTTCATCTCCTTCATACTAAGTGGCTTGATAGGCTGGTTCATCTCCTTTATAAGTGGCTTGATAGGCTGGTTCATCTCCTTTATAAGTGGCTTGATAGACTGGTTCATCTCCTTTATAAGTGGCTTGATAGGCTGGTTCATCTCCTTTATAAGTGGCTTGATAGGCTGGTTCATCTCCTTTATAAGTGGTTTAATAGACTGGTCCATCTCCTTTATAAGTGGCTTGATAGGCTGGTTCATCTCCTTTATAAGTGGCTTGATAGGCTGGTTCATCTCCTTTATAAGCGGTTTAATAGACTGGTCCATCTCCTTTATAAGTGGCTTGATAGGCTGGTTCATCTCCTTTATAAGTGGCTTGATAGGCTGGTTCATCTCCTTTATAAGTGGCTTGATAGGCTGGTTCATCTCCTTTATACGTGGCTTGATAGGCTGGTTCATCTCCTTTATACGTGGCTTGATAGGCTGGTTCATCTCCTTCATAAGTGGCTTGATAGACTGGTTCATCTCCACTATAAGTGGCTTGATAGACTGGTTCATCTCCACTATAAGTGGCTTGATAGACTGGTTCATCTCCACTATAAGTGGCTTGATAGACCAGCTGCCCCTTTCGTCCTCCTCTTTAGTGGACGCATCTTCTGATCTCCACTTTACAGTATGGCTTTCAAGAATCTGCCACCTCCCTCGTGCAAGTGGTGGCTTTATCACCTCTTTCTTGGCCTGGCAACCGGACCCCTGGTGCTTGGTCAGGCTGTTAACAACATGGCTTGAATTGTCATCTTCCCCTCAGCATGTGGCTTGAATTGTCATCTTCCCCTCAGCCTGTGGCTTGAATTGTCATCTTCCCCTCAGCATGTGGCTTGAATTGTCATCTTCCCCTCAGCCTGTGGCTTGAATTGTCATCTTCCCCTCAGCATGTGGCTTGAATTGTCATCTTCCCCTCAGCATGTGGCTTGAATTGTCATCTTCCCCTCAGCCTGTGGCTTGAATTGTCATCTTCCCCTCAGCATGTGGCTTGAATTGTCATCTTCCCCTCAGCCTGTGGCTTGAATTGTCATCTTCCCCTCAGCATGTGGCTTGAATTGTCATCTTCCCCTCAGCCTGTGGCTTGAATTGTCATCTTCCCCTCAGCCTGTGGCTTGAATTGTCATCTTCCCCTCAGCATGTGGCTTGAATTGTCATCTTCCCCTCAGCCTGTGGCTTGAATTGTCATCTTCCCCTCAGCCTGTGGCTTGAATTGTCATCTTCCCTCAGCATGTGGCTTGAATTGTCATCTTCCCCTCAGCATGTGGCTTGAATTGTCATCTTCCCCTCAGCATGTGGCTTGAATTGTCATCTTCCCCTCAGCATGTGGCTTGAATTGTCATCTTCCCCTCAGCATGTGGCTTGAATTGTCATCTTCCCCTCAGCATGTGGCTTGAATTGTCATCTTCCCCTCAGCCTGTGGCTTGAATTGTCATCTTCCCCTCAGCATGTGGCTTGAATTGTCATCTTCCCCTCAGCATGTGGCTTGAATTGTCATCTTCCCCTCAGCATGTGGCTTGAATTGTCATCTTCCCCTCAGCCTGTGGCTTGAATTGTCATCTTCCCCTCAGCCTGTGGCTTGAATTGTCATCTTCCTCTCAGCCTGTGGCTTGAATTGTCATCTTCCCCTCAGCATGTGGCTTGAATTGTCATCTTTCCCTCAGCCTGTGGCTTGAATTGTCATCTTCCCCTCAGCATGTGGCTTGAATTGTCATCTTCCCCTCAGCATGTGGCTTGAATTGTCATCTTCCCCTCAGCATGTGGCTTTGCTCTCTCATCTCCCTCGTGTGTGGTTTTATAATCGTCTCCCGTGTTGTTGTTTTTTTGTCTCAGCATATTTCTTTTATGCAGTTTTATTCTTCCATCTGCTTATGAGGAGGATATGGCTTTATTCTCTCATTTCCGTTTCATGTGTCTTTATGCTCTATGTTGTTCCTCAGGTTCTTATGTGCATGGCTCTATTCTACATTTCCCTTTTATGAGGCCGAGTACAGTCTCTCACGTCAGTCGAAGGCGGTTAAAGTTTCTCAGTTCTCTCTCTTATGTGAATTTATAAGTATCTTTTCTCCGTCTGTTGTGGCTTCATTCCAACATTGCCTTTCTACGTGGTCTCAGTCTCTCGTCCTTTCCATCCTTTGTGGCTTTTGTCTCTCTTTAATGGGGCTCCCCCCCCCCCCCTCCCCATCTGCTTCAACTTATGCAGCTTTATCCTTTCACAGTCTTGCTGTTCTTGCACACACGTAAATCCCATCACCAACTTTCGGGCAGTTTGGCCGTTGGCATGGATGACACGTTACACATAGCATGCACCCTGCGTGAGAAATGGAAAGAATGAAGGAAGTAAGGAAATTGAGTAACCGCGCCGATATTGACTGGATGACACGGGAAATGTCTGAATGAAGCACCAGCAGGCAGCTCTTCAGTCGGCACTACCCAGGTAGGCAGCCCGTTGTGTACACAAGAGTGTGAATCACCAGCGCCTGGAACCCTTGGTAAGGCGATTTATGAATGCTATAATATTGTTGTTGTTGTTATTATTATTACTATTATTGTTATACTTCTATTATCATTATGCAGTTTTAGATTATCATCTCCTGGTGGCCTTAAGTCTGCCATTCCCTCCAGTTGATGTAAGTTTCATACCACCTGTAGTTCATGTGGCTCTAAGTCCGTCATCTCCGTCTCATGTGGCTTCAGTCTCTCAATCCCCTGCCACGTGGCTTTATCCTCTCACCTCCAGCTCCCTCTTGCATGGCGTTCATCGCTCATTTTCCTTAGTATGTCTACGTGACCAGCTTCACTCTCTCCCCTGATTTGCTTTGATCTTCCTCGGACGTGGGGTTCAGAGAGATCTCCCTCGTGCAAGGTTTTAACATCTCACGTTCCTCTGATGTTGAATCAGCCTCTCAACTCCCTCTTAAGTGGCGTGCGCCCCGCACCTCCTTTTCATGTGGCTTATTTCGATGTGGCTCAAGTGGGTTACAGTGTTTCATCTCCCTCTGGTGCGGTTTTAGTCTCATTCTGCAATATGGCTTTTGTCTCTCCCTCTCTCTCTCATAATGTGACCTTAGTTTTATCTCTCTCTGATGTGTCTTAAGTTTCATCTTTCTCTGATTATTCTGGGCATTCAAGCTTCTTAAGCTTTTTTAATGTAGGTTACTTTTGATGGATCAAGAATCAATTTTGTATAAGTGACTGGTACTTAAAGTTATTTTTCCAAAGGGTTTTTACCAGTTATTATTTTTGTGTACCGCGTCTTAGCAGTTCCGCGAGTCTGTGTTTTAAGGGCCGGGTTTTTTAGGTTTTCTGCCGTTTCTACCGTTTCCATCTGGAGTCAAGAAAGCGCCCCTACAAACGTCCCCCCCCCCCCCACCCCCCACCACCACCAACTGCGTGACTGGCTGTTGCGTGTGAGGCACGGTTACACATGCATTATCCAGAGAGAGAGAGAGAGAGAGAGAGAGAGATTTTCAAAGGCGATGGACAAACAGTATGCCCCATTCCCAACGTCTAGCCCTTGATTCGAATAAGAAAATCAGAGTGCAAAATAATAATAAATCAAACGCAGGATAGAGAGAGAAAAAGATCTCTGTCTCTTTATCCTGTGTTTGATGCATTTGATACAGAAGAAATATTGAGAGAGAGAGAGAGAGAGAGAGAGAGAGAGAGAGAGAGAGAGAGAGAGAGAGAGAGAGAGAATGACAGAGAAAGAGAGAGAGAGAGGGAGAATGAGAGAGAGAGAGAGAGAGAGAGAGAGAGAGAGAGAGAGAGAGAGAGAGAGAGAGAGAGAAAGAGAAGGGGGGTGGTGAGGGGAGAGGAGAGAGACTGACGGAAAGACAAACACTCATAGCCCAAAGACACAGAAGTAGACAGTGACGTCCCAGAAGAAAAACAAAACCTTTCATTTTCAATTTTAAAGAGTTTATTTGAGTACCTCGATCTTCTCAAACAGCCTTGGAAGCACACACAAACAGACATACAGGTTAAAGGTGAACACAGTGAAGTGCCAGGTCCATACAGACCTTTGAAAACTGTGAAATAATTTATCTACACGGAATATCATTTAGCAACACAAACCGGCTGAAGTTTTCGTACATTTCCTCTGGTAACCCTGTGTGAATGAGTGTTTGTGTGTGTGAGGGAAGGAGGAGATGAAAAATGATGGAAGGAGGCAGGGGAGATATGCGTGTTGAATATGCGCTTGTGTATGCACCTGATTTTGATTTAAAAAAAAAAAAAAAAAAGGATGAATCTAAATTGATGAACACAGCAGAAAATCGTTGTTCACATGGCTTTTATCCGTACATTATTAAACGTATTTCAAAATCATCCATTCATCTTTCAAAAATGAACCATTGCAACTAAAACATACATAATCAAACACGTTACATTTTTCATGTATAAAGGGGATTTGCAGAGTCACACTAAAGCAAAAACTCTCTTTGAGCATACGTACACATAAGGTAGGAGAGTCACACTTTATATGCTCTGTATAATTTTGTTGTAGATTTGGAATTATCCAGGAAATTTCAAATGACTTCTTGCCAGCAGATCAGGGAGCACCCTCATCCTTTCCTTGCTGAAATAATAACAGAATCCAAAAGCACTCTCAGAACGGCATTCGTCCTTTAAAAAACAAACAAACAAACTTGTCACAGGTTGGTCAACGATAAAAACATGTCAGTTATTCTGAAAGTAAACAATGAGTGTTTTTTCCCCCACAAACTACTCCCCACCCCAACATACACCCATCTCCACCACCCTCATCCTTTACAATGATTTTGCGCATTGTACACATTTCAAGAAAGATCTTCCCCCTGCTCCCCACCCCATCAATCTCACACTTCCTTGATCAACTGTATGAAAGTAGTGACCTTGTTTGCATCAAAATGACAACAGGAACACACACTCACACCCAACCACTTCAGTGCTCTCCTAAAAAGGAACACATAGACTTAATTTTAAATGATGGTTCTAACACATAGACTTAATTTTAAATGATGGTTCTAACAATGATCTGATGACTTTGAACATGATAAACTTACGTGGATCTGGTATGTTTCAAAATGTACACAGAGGTCTACCAAAGTAGACGTAGTAACACATCCATCTAGTCATGCAACGTCAGTAAAATTCCTGCATGCAACACTCGCACACACGCACTTACGCACACACACGTGTGTGTGTGTGTGTGTGTGTGTGTGTGTGTGTGTGTGTGTGTGTGTGTGTGCGCGCATGCGTGCATCCATGCGTGTGTGTGTGTGTGTGTGTGTGTATGTGTGTGTGTGTGTGTGTGAGAGAGAGAGAGAGAGAGAGAGAGAGAGAGAGAGAGAGAGAGAGATTTCCTTTTGGAATATGCAGACATTTGACTGGACACCACATTTCAGTCTTTTCCTTTGAAAACCTCATCAGAAGCAGTCTTTATTCTGCATGATCAAGGTCTGAGATTAGACTGAGACCTGTACTGATAGGGGGCCTCGAGACATGCACTGTCCTCACTCATGTGTATCTAACAGTATCTTTGGTATTCTCCAGTATTATGGTCGACACCTTAACCCTTTCTGGTGGTCCTCTCCATGTGCCTAGGTGCACGCTAGGTATTTGGGGTGGGTTGGGTTGGTGCGTTCTGAAACCCATAGAACATGACTGAACTTTAATGTGCCAAAATGATGATGTGTGTCATTGCTTTCTGCACATGTACCAGCCCTGATGTGGCCCATATAATTGACAGGCTTTTAAACAGCATGACTTGACAGCACTGCATGCACATGAAAAGGAATCAGGAGGGAGCAGACCTACACCCTTTCTTTCCTGGGTCGCATCTTCCTTCCCCACCCCCCTCCCAGCAGCATTGCTCCCACGATGCCCATTCCGACTCCTCCATACACGACTACATCCTGGTCTATCCTTTGGCAGCCCTTAGGCCACCCACTAGAAGAGACACTGCGCTGCTACTGTCTGCCTTGGCACGTTGTAGTGGTGCCGGCTCTGATCCAACACAGGGCGACGCTGGACGCCACCTTCTGCCAACAAGGCTTGGTTAGTTGTGGCACCGAGACACCTGTCCCCCCCCCCCCCCCCCCCCCCCCCCCCCACTCCAGCACAGGGCGACGCTGGATGCCACCTTCTGACAACAAGGCTTGGTTAGTTGTGGCACCGAGACACCTGTCCCCCCCCCCCCCCCCCCCCCCCCCACTCCAGCACAGGGCGACGCTGGACGCCACCTTCTGACAACAAGGCTTGGTTAGTTGTGGCACTGAGACACCTGTCCCCCCACCTCCAGCACAGGGCGACGCTGGACGCCACCTTCTGACAACAAGGCTTGGTTAGTTGTGGCACCGAGACACCTGTCCCCCCCCCCCCCCCCCCCAACCCCTCCGCCAAGGAAGGCATATCCGTTCATCCAGTAACAGTATAGATTCTCAAGAACTTTCTGACAATGCAGACTTTGTTATCAACTGACTGTAGATGCGGATGCGCATATGAAACAGAAACTGAGGTCATCAAAAGAGCAAGGTATGAACGCCCCATTTTGAGATAACTAACAATATGCGACACATCTGCTTCTTTTCAGCAACAATGCCTCACAGTTTCACTCTCACCTGACAGATGGAGAAAATCTTGCTCCACACATCAACCCCCTGCCCCCCGCCCCTCCTCCTCTCCTGTACATGCTAAATGGACTGGAATCCAGAAGACTGGAAGTCAGATTTTCTCATCATGTTCTTCACTATATCCGTGACATGCGTCAAAACATCTATCGATACCACAAAAACATCTTCATTTCACATTCACACAAAGGCAGGAACAGAACTTGTTTACATTTTCAAAAACTCAATGAAGCTGCTTGATTTCTTGTTATTCTATTTACCTGCCTACTCATTTGTTGTTACTGATGTTAAAGATGAAAACTAGGACACTGAAAAACAGTCTTCATCAACACTGACTGCTGTTCCATCCATTGCCAATCCTTCAAACTACGCCAGCTTGGCAATTAAAATGTCAGTCAATATCAGTACGATTCTAGCCTGCAAGACTTAAATAGACCAATGATTGGTGCGCCAATAAGGAACTCATGATCAGCTAGCCAATAACAACAACAAAAAGTAAACCACTAAAAAAATTCAATGCTAAATCTGTTCGTGAACCTTTGGTTCAAAGAGTACATGCACACAATCTATTTGTAAACCAAAACCATCAACGAGCAGAGAATCAATGTATGGCTTGATCTGCTTCTGTCCAGTTGCTAAGAATGGAGTTTGACAGATTCAGATACAGACCGAGCAGCCAATCAAAAAAAAATTCCATCCATAAACTGATCGTTCAGTGTTTGCTAGTAAGGACTGGTCCATGGACAACAAAAAGAAAATAACAACAATGGTCCCATTATTCAATCCTATAACAGGATAGGACTGGTCCATGGACAACAAAAAGAAAATAACAACAATGGTCCCATTCTTCAATCCTATAACAGGATATAAGATATAACAAATATGGCTTTATTTTATAATCTGTACACACACACAGAGGTACTGCTTGCAATGACAATGACTGAGACAATGCGAGAAAAGGAGAACATTCTGTGTCCTGCATCAGAAGACCCACTGTGCTCACCAGTACAGGATCGGTCACGGTTGACTGGAATGCCTCACAGTCCTCTTTTTTTGTACTGATATGGATTAATTCAAGATTCTTCTTTTTTCTTTCAAGACTCTTCCTGTGGATGTTCCACAAGTCCTTGCAATTAAAACTATTACTGAACTGAACACAGTGTACCCTTTTTTCTCACTATTGCTCGTATGAATATTATGTCTCCTCATGTTTGGAACCGCTATTTATTTCAAAGCTACATTCCTCAATCCTTAGGAACCATTGGCCTATCTGGATGCTAGATTCCTCACTTTTTGAAACTGATGCACAAGCACGCACAATTCATCCACATGCCACGATGCTTGCTTTGAGAACTTCTGCACCCTTGAAGGCCTCATTTGTCAATTCAGAACAACCCCCCCCCCCCCGACAACCCAACACCACTGAATTACAGCGACTGTTGAAATACTGATGTATACAATTTACAAAAGTAAACAAGGAACAAGCTGAACTATTTACACATTGATCAATAGAAAAAATGAACATTGGAAAGTGAAAGATATGTGTATATTGTAACAGTGGTGATGTTTTTCATTCAGACAGCGCCTGGCCTCTGGATCTGGGCGCACACATCAACCACAAACAAAAACATTCAAGTCACACATGTCCAAACTACCCACAAATGTAGTGCTGGCACTGGTTGTCCAATTGGAGAAAGGTTTGCATAACTGGACAGGAAACTGAAATTCTCAGGGTTCTCTCTCTCTCTCTCTCTCTACCCTCTCTCTCACACACACACACGACCACAGACCTCAGACTCATTTTGGGAAGGAGGGTCTCAAATTAGTTTAAATGAACAAATCAGGATTCAGGACAGGTCAAAACCAACCAATCACAAGGCAATGTAAGAAGAGAAGGTCCAACTTGGATGCTGGAGTGGAAAGGATAAAATTAGCCAATTGCAATACTTCTTGGAAGACCAGGTATATCAACAACGTATGGGCGACAGAATGAAGCAACCAGTCGCAAGGCATGTGTAAGGGAAAAGGTGAAGCAGTGTTCCAATCAAATTGCACTGCAGACAAAACGAAGCAACCAATCACGACGCATGTACAAGGCCGCGAGGTGCAACAGCGTCCAATCAAACTGCATAGCAGCAGGATAAAGCAGCCACTCCTAATGCACTGAGCACCAAAACAGGGTTAGGTCAAAAACTGATAATATACAACATTGTCAATGATAATATAATTCGTAACAACAAAAGAACAGGTTATTTCAAAAGTGCTCATACTTGAATACACCTAAAATGGGAATATTACTTAGTCATGTGTGTGTGTGTGTGTGTGTGTGTGTGTGTGAGAGAGTGTGCGTGTGCTCGTTCATGCTTTTGTGCGCGCACGCACACACACACACACACACACACACACACAGAAAGAGAGAGATTTAACTTTACAAAGTAAATAACTAAAACTTATATACAAAGGTAAACTTTACAAATAAAATTAATGAAATCCATGTTAATAAGAAAACACCTGCAGAAAACTGAATGAAATTCTACCTTTTCTTTAAAGTTTTAATTGGTTGCCAAACGTACATTCATATACATAAATTCAAAATGTCGCACTATTTTCAGGCTTAAAAAAAAAAAGTTCTGTGACCATTTAGGTGGCATTGCCAAAACTATAAAATAAAATAAAATAAAACAGAAAACCACCAAACCTCAGTCTTTGAGGAGAGAACGTTTATTGCACTACTGCTAGTAGTAATGATAATATGTTACTCAGTGTTGTGCTGCAACCAGAAATTTCTCTTTTTTTTTCTCCAATTTATACCCCCCTCCTCCCCCCCCCCCCCCTTCCCGTTTTTGTATATGCCTTGAGCTCCTGGATTATTTGGGAGGCAAACCTGTACATAAATCTTCATCATTGTTATTGCTTTCTTGGTTTAGTACATTTACACCGCAAACTGCTTTCTTGGTTTAGTACATTTACACCGCAAACTGCTTTCTTGGTTTAGTACATTTACACCGCAAACTGCTTTCTTGGTTTAGTACATTTACACCGCAAACTGCTTTCTTGGTTTAGTACATTTACACCGCAAACTGCTTTCTTGGTTCTCTTCTTTTCTTTCTCTTCCTTCTTTTCTTGGTTTGTAACACATCCATATTTGATTAACTATAAAAAAAAATCAACATTTTTCCTTTCATTTTCAAAATTACAACATAATGACAAAATTGATAAACATGGGTGGCATGCTCTTATAAGTTTCAGTAACCATCCAGTATTAAATTACAGCTGAAACAATGCTCACCTAATATGATTTCAAAGCAGGCATTAATAAAGCAGAAAAACCCCAAACAAATCTAACCATCAGACACACGTAGGCTTCATTTGCACAGTCAGTTTTCAGTGGCAAGTTTTCGAATTGCACAATCATCAGGAGTACGAGTTCCGTGAACTAAAGGAATGTGTTCAAACAAAAAACAACAACAAAACAAAACAAAAACCCTTAGTGATGCTCAAATCTGTCGGAAAACAAAAAAGAAAAGACAAACAATGCATGCAGTAGACATGCAGCAAACTCCAAGAAGTCAACCAAACATACTCCCCTGCCTCGAACACCACCTCCAACCAAACACCTCCTGAATCTGAATTCTCCAAATGATCCTTTAATTAAGGCATGTTACCAAGGAAAACAAAAACGATGAACTCTTGCTTATTCAAAGCATGACAATGCAGATGGAGAAGAAAGAAGTGTGGGAAGAGAGAAAAAAGAATTGAGAGGATATTAATGAAAAAAGTGAAGTGAGGGTAAAACAACTGGATAAAAACAGGAGGGGACGACCTGGCTGGAGGGGCAAGAGAACTGACCAGCAGACAGATTACCTCCCCTGGTCTTGATTTGTGAACCATGATCGCTGCCATGGACAACAATTTTTACCTCCCCTTAACGGTAAAAAAAAAAAAAAAAAAAAAAAAGAACCATGAGCACCAACAAGATTCTTGAGACATGACCTTCCACATATAGCTAACACATACCATCCATACTTCTGATGAGACCTCGTATGTCTGCTTTGATAAAACCTATTTGAGACAGCGTGTTGTTCATGGGTTTGTGAAACTGTGTCGGAAACCATCAGCAAATGACTAAATCTTTTTATACATTCATACAAGATATTAAAAAAAAAGAGAAAAAAAAAAGGGCTTTACTTGTTTGATTTATGACTAAACAATAAAATCAACATGTCTGACTTTGGTGTATTTTGGAAGATATAGTCATACGTGGTCTTTGCTCAGTACTGAGTCAAATACATAGTAACTCTATGCACTATTCTGCTTGGTGGCAATCCCATTAACCTTTATGCTTCCTGGGTCACCCAATACACAAGAGGCACAATAAGATCATGACAACTCTTCAACTATTCAATATTGTAAAATAAAATTTTGGCTCTTTTCTGACAAAATTCTGCGATTTATTAACAAAAAACAAACAAAAAAAAGTCTGATTTGCTATCTGTCGGCCAACTTTCATGTACATGCAATAAAAGGTAGAGGAGGATTTCTACTTTATAAACCGGTTATCAGACTTCCCAGCACACAGAGTATGGGTCACAGGAAACCCACATTGTCAAGCCATATACAAACTCTCTCCACCACCCCATCATTGGAAGACCGATAAACACAGTAAAAAAAAAACAAACCAAAACAAACAGTAAAGTCAACATAGATTGTGTGGTGATGGGAAGTCTGCAATGTTGGATGCATACAGTGGAATGGAAGGTGCAGTAAACATCAAGTGGTCTATTCCTCAAACAATGTAGCTATCATCATTCTTAGTGTTAACTAATGTTTGTTGCCGTGTTTGCATAAAACATCATTCAGCATACTGTTTATCAGCAATAATAATTTTGTATGTAATCGCACTTTCTATGAACATATCAATTTGGGGACACCAAAAATATTGCTGTGGACGTCTACCACCTTTTACAATTACTTGAGAGTATATGCCTGGAAAGGTCTGGTCAATATTTATCATTCTGCAGTGTCTCCTTCTGCTAGCATCTGACATTGCCAAGAAAATGATAAAGTTTACCACGGACATCACACACACACACACACACACACACACACACACACACAGAGATAACAACAAACTGTGATTATACGGCCTCATTTCGTTATATATGCAGGTCAAGGGAAGAGCCAAAACTTTGAACACACTGCTTTAAAGCCAAGTGTAGTGTGATGTGAAATATTTAACAAGTCAAATACATACTGAGCATTGAAAAGTAAGTTACAACAGCTTCACGAACATGAGCCTCACAAACATGAGCCTCACAAAAATGAGCCTCATAAACATGAGCCTCAGAAACATGAGCCTCAGAAACATGAGCCTCAGAAACATGAGCCTCACGAACATGAGCCTCACGAACATGAGCCTCATAAACATGAGCCTCATAAACATGAGCCTCATAAACATGAGCCTCACGAACATGAGCCTCACAAACATGAGCCTCACAAACATGAGCCTCAGAAACATGAGCCTCAGAAACATGAGCCTCATAAACATGAGCCTCATAAACATGAGCCTCACGAACATGAGCCTCATAAACATGAGCCTCATAAACATGAGCCTCATAAACATGAGCCTCATGAACATGAGCCTCACGAACATGAGCCTCATAAACATGAGCCTCACAAACATGAGCCTCACAAACATGAGCCTCACAAACATGAGCCTCAGAAACATGAGCCTCAGAAACATGAGCCTCACAAGCATGAGCCTCATAAACATGAGCCTCACGAACATGAGCCTCACAAACATGAGCCTCAGAAACATGAGCCTCAGAAACATGAGCCTCACAAACATGAGCCTCACAAACATGAGCCTCACAAACATGAGCCTCAGAAACATGAGCCTCACAAACATGAGCCTCAGAAACATGAGCCTCGCGAACATGAGCCTCACAAACATGAGCCTCAGAAACATGAGCCTCAGAAACATGAGCCTCAGAAACATGAGCCTCGCGAACATGAGCCTCACAAACATGAGCCTCACAAACATGAGCCTCAGAAACATGAGCCTCACGAACATGAGCCTCACGAACATGAGCCTCACGAACATGAGCCTCACACACATGAGCCTCACAAACATGAGCCTCAGAAACATGAGCCTCACAAGCATGAGCCTCAAAAACATGAGCCTCACAAACATGAGCCTCACGAACATGAGCCTCACAAACATGAGCCTCACAAACATGAGCCTCACGAACATGAGCCTCACGAACATGAGCCTCAGAAACATGAGCCTCACGAACATGAGCCTCACGAACATGAGCCTCACACACATGAGCCTCACAAACATGAGCCTCACGAACATGAGCCTCATGAACATGAGCCTCACAAACATGAGCCTCACAAACATGAGCCTCACGAACATGAACCTCACAAACATGAACCTCACAAGCATAAGTCATTTCTTGGATCGAGACCTTTCAACATCAGAACACATCAACAGCACAAGAACATAGTCTGCTAATATACCTCTTGAGCCATTAGAAAGTTCAGAATGTCTTTTTTTCCAACAGAGGGTCTTGTAATGAATGATGGAGTAACAACAGTTTGTTAGCAACTGCTGGGTTAGCAGAAAGAGGAACACCAGACACCTGTCACAAACTGATGCCAAAAGACTTGTAGATGTTTATCACTCTGTCCCATCAAGTTCACGGCAGGATTCATCTTTTAAAATGAACATCATTAACAGCCAGTGTTTCGTACACAGAACATGATATGATTGAGACATTAAACATCATATCAAACCTTTGTCAGCAAACCTCTTGTTAACATAGCCTACCATAATCTTAACAGAAAGCTGTCATAACAAACTTTTCAAAGCTTTCAGTTAACATATCTCGCGTGGCAACGGCAATAACAATTATTTCTATCAACTGATGCTCGTTATCTTTAGGTCTGCATTTCTCGGCATTTTACTGGTTGAGCTGACAGAACACCAACAAAAGTATTGGCCACAGGTACTGTACATGGATGTTATTTTTGTTTGATCACATGGGTGTGTGTGTGGACCATTGTGTTTGTCGCTCTGTAGGGAACACTGGGACCACAGGGTCGATATTTGCTATGGGCTCTGTAGGGAACACTGGGACCACAGGGTCGATATTTGCTATGGGCTCTGTAGGGAACACTGGGACCACAGGGTCGATATTTGCTTTGACTCACAGGACATGCCTGGAGGTTTCTTAGCTGGAAAATAAACTGAGTGACCATAGATCTGAAAATATTCAATGGAGTGGAAAATGATGTGGTGAAACTGTAAGTTCTGATAACACTGCTAGCGCAGGCTTTGACTATTCGCTATTACTTTTTATCTTTTTCACCCTTTCCTGTCTTTCATTCCATAACAGTGGGCATGTTAATTCTTTCAGTTTGTATGTGTCTCTGTTCCTTCTCCGCTTTGACAGTTTCCCAAGCTCTACAATATAATACTCACAGAACATGTGAAAAATACAGAGCTGGAAGCCAAAATATGGGTGGGTATAGTCACTTGTTTAAAAAAGAAGGAAAAGTAATTATTTTGGAATATACCTCTGAATCAAAAAAAAAAAAAAAAAGAAAGAAATCTGCTCTGCAGTCAGTGTTCAATATTGTTCCGGTCAGCTTTCAATGAAAATCTTAGGAAAAGGAAAAAGAATAAAAGGGAAATAATTCCCATGGAATAAAAAAACGTTTGAAAAGGCACATGATGAAGAGCCAATGGAAGCTCTGCTCTATTCACATTCAATAAATAAAACCATGAATGTGGTATTGGATTTAAGGCAAGTTTTCCACAAAGGGAAACACAAACTATGAAGACACTTGTAGAGTTTAACATTATAAAAAATAGCATTTCCTCCCCAATACAATCATGCATGTATACACTTTCTCTTTCGTTCTTTTCTTTTTTAAAACATGCACACAATAAATACCTAAATGCATCAGCAATCACACAACCTAACAGATATGACATATTAATTTTGCGTGAGGAACCAAGCGCATATTTTAAGTAAGTACTGGAAGAGTCATGGATGTTACAACAGAAACAGTGTCATCATCATAACAGGGATTAAAACAGAAACAACTTCAAAATACTAACATGAAACAATTGGCAAGCACATCGAGGCATGGAAAATCGGCACAGCCAACCATTCAAGGACTTCGCCACTGCCCGTGTAGAAAAAGTTTTATGGTCGGTAAGTGGCTAGCAAGCAAAACTGATCAGGACAGCTTCGTATACGTGATTATTATTGGTACACAAATCCTGGTGTTCACAAACTTTTACACATCAAAAAGAAGTCATCGTCTTCATGGTACATCAAATATTATTCCCCCACTTCCACAGAAAAAAAAACAGTCATAGAAATAAATAAAAACAAACCTCCTGACCAGCAGAGCCAAACAAAACCTGCAATGTACACTGGTGCCCACATAAGACATGGAGTGATGTACCTGTACAAAGAGACCCCACCCCACCCCCAGAACTGTCAACACCTGAACTCTCCTCCTCTGACCAGCCTCAGTGACACCACAAAGTGTGGTGATCTCCCTTGGGCTTCATCCTCTGGGAGTGGGCTTCAGCACCAGCTCCCTGGCCGAGTCAGGCGTGTTTCTGAGCGCCACTTCCTCTTCCTCCTCAAACACACACTCCCCTTCCAGCATGTCCATGTCGCTGACATCCGCACTTCTAAGATCCTCCACAATCTTGTGGCCAGCAGGTCCAAAATCATCATATGTCCACTGTTATTCGGTTGAACATCTGTGTGTGTGTGTGTGTGTGTGTGTGTGTGTGTGTGTGTGTGTGTGTGTGTGTGTGTGTGTGTGTGTGTGTTCCTTTCAAGAACATCCAGTGATAAAAAACAATATCATGTTTTTTTCCCCTTTCAAGAACATCCAGTGATAAAATACAATTTTATAAGGATTTTGGAACATTGTTATGAGCATTTTTTAATATGCTTCAAAGAAAAAAAAAGTATATATATATATATATATAAAGACTTTGCTTTAAAACGAATGTAAAAATGACAATTACATTTTACCACAATATTCTATTTCAAATCAGTTGCAGTTAGTACATCAAAATGTTTTTGTTCCAAACACAAAAAGACATAAAAACACAGCATCATGTCAACTTGCCATCTGACATCATGGATCACAGTGCTCTGCTGTGTTTCTGATTCCTACAGAATCTGGCCATCTGACATCATGGATCACAGTGCTCTGCTGTGTTTCTGATTCCTACAGAATCTGGCCATCTGACATCATGGATCACAGTGCTCTGCTGTGTTTCTGATTCCTACAGAATCTTGCCATCTGACATCATGGATCACAGTGCTCTGCTGTGTTTCCGATTCCTACAGAATCTTGCCACGGTCAACTTGCCATCTGACATCATGGATCACAGTGCTCTGCTGTGTTTCTGATTCCTACAGAATCTTGCCACGGTCAACTTGCCATCTGACATCATGGATCACAGTGCTCTGCTGTGTTTCTGGTTCCTAAAGAATCTTGCCACGGTCAACTTGCCATCTGACATCATGGATCACAGTGCTCTGCTGTGTTTCTGATTCCTACAGAATCTTGCCACGGTCAACTTGCCATCTGACATCATGGATCACAGTGCTCTGCTGTGTTTCTGGTTCCTACAGAATCTTGCCACAGTCAACTTGCCATCTGACATCATGGATCACAGTGCTCTGCTGTGTTTCTGGTTCCTAAAGAATCTTGCCACGGTCAACTTGCCATCTGACATCATGGATCACAGTGCTCTGCTGTGTTTCTGGTTCCTACAGAATCTTGCCATGGTCAACTTGCCATCTGACATCATGGATCACAGTGCTCTGCTGTGTTTCTGGTTCCTAAAGAATCTTGCCACGGTCAACTTGCCATCTGACATCATGGATCACAGTGCTCTGCTGTGTTTCTGATTCCTACAGAATCTTGCCACGGTCAACTTGCCATCTGACATCATGGATCACAGTGCTCTGCTGTGTTTTGATTCCTACAGAATCTTGCCACGGTCAACTTGCCATCTGACATCATGGATCACAGTGCTCTGCTGTGTTTCTGATTCCTACAGAATCTTGCCACAGATGTAGGAGTATACATACTAGTTAGAAATTAAGACAGAGAGAGAGGGATGGGAGTGGGGGTGGGGGTGGGGGTAGGAATGGCACACAATCTTCCCATATGAATTTAATAACTTGATAATTTGACATGAATCTTTCTACTTTAAATACCTGTATATTGTGAACGTTATAAATATCAGCATTTAAACATTATTTTCAAAGTCACATTTTGACTAGTTTTCACTGTGCTATCATCCAATAAACAACAATAATCAGTTTTTGGGTATACCTGTACTACATTCGTACACACATGTATTATGTACTGGAAACACATCTACAATCTGCACTGTTCGCTAAGATTTATATATTTTTGATCTATGTGATTAGAACAGCCAATGTGAAATATAACAAAATGTTCAGATGAAAGGTATTCATTGTGATGATGGTGTTCATGATGCTACTCTCTAAATCTGAACAGAAATCATGTGTAAAGTCACTTCATTAAACTATATGATACAGCACTTCAACGTTGTCATAGGTTGCCTCCCTTAGCTGACATCATTTCCCCCCCCCCCCCCCCTCTAAATGACAAAACTGTCGATTCCATTGATTCCACTGACGATAAGAAAAAAACTCAAATCTCTCAAGATGATACCACTTATGAAAAGAGCAGACATAATATAATAGTCAAAATACAAATATATTTTTTGACCTGTTTGATTCATTCACGTTGCAGGTTACAGTTAATGTCTTTTCCAGCAAAACACTTTTGTTGCATTAACTGTGTTTCAATTGTTGCCTGCAACCAGAGTTAAGATGACCAATTTTCTCTCCCCCCCCCCTCCCCCGTGTTTTAAAACCCTCCGCAGGGCTTTAAAAACCATAACATTCTGATCTACTTTGGAAAGGAATCCCAAATCCTCCCTTGTCAATGTCAGTTTGCAGATGGACAAAGTGATGCGGTCTCTTTCCTTGCTCTGTGGGGTGTCAAAGCAGCATGTCATCAACATCCTTCACCTCCAGTCTTCCACTTCTTCCCACACACTCCCAGTAATAGACATCAGGGAGCTTTTAAGAAGCTCATGAGGTCTTTACCAGTGTTTATAAGGACACACTGCCACCTCTCCACAACACTTTATCACACAAGCCAGTCCCATGTTCTTGTTTTAACATTTGCACAGTCTCGGTACATAATCCTTATTTCCAGGTTGGATTAAACAGATTTTTGTCATCTGTACACTGCATTCATTCCATCTGCTGCACTTTTCCATGACTGAGCTTTTCATAGCCAAGTAATAGGACTCCTATGCCCCACCCACTTCTAAAGCAAGCACCTGTAAACATTTGCATTGCAAGGATCATGTTCCAGACACAGAGGCTGTCCATGATCCTAGGACCTACAGCACCTTGTGGTTTTCCCTGTCAAACCTGCCTACCCCTGAAGTCCATGATCCTAGGACCTACAGCACCTTGTGGTTTTTCCTGTCAAACCTGCCTACCCCTGAAGTCCATGATCCTAGGACCTAAAACACCTTGTGGCTTTCCCTGTCAAACCTGCCTACCCCTGAAGTCCATGATCCTAGGACCTAAAACACCTTGTGGTTTTCCCTGTCAAACCTGCCTACCCCTGAAGATACATGCCACTAGGTTTGCCTCAGACCTTTTCATTTCGAGCAGTTTTGGACAGTTTATAGAAGTGACCAAATTCACTTCCAATAAAGCATGGTGGTTACTCAACTGTTCACAATGTTATCATTCTCACTTTTATTAAACCTGTGTTGAATACCAAACTACTGAAATCAAATCATGCCCTTAACATTCGGTTTATACTTCATTATGGGAGCCTTAAAAGATGAAGAGAAGTAAGAACAAATACTGAAAATTGCAGTTGCTGTTGCATGCTTCTTTCTTTTGCAGTGTGTCTATGGCAGTGCTCAGGAGCACCATGAGACAGAGAAGTCACAAAGACACAGGCTGCTGAATGCCATCTGACCTCCTTTTCACCTTTCTGCAGCTTAGAATATTCCCCAGTGTGATGCAAACAACAGGTCTGAGATGGTGACCACCTTTACTTCTTTTCTTTGTTGTTTGTTGATTCTTGATACCCCAACTTGATGTCTGTCGGCTACAATTTAAAAATTGCTGTCCTCGCTGTCTTATCAGCATATTTTCCTGCAGACACCATTTTAGACAACAATGAGACTTGGTGCGTACGCTTGAAGAACGCTAACCGATGCAACCACTGTGTCAAATCACTTCCACGTGAGCAGAACTGCCATTGAACCAAAAAAATCATGGCTTCAGCTGGGTATTTTTCCAGTAAAAACTATGGGAAAATCTAAAGGCAAAGTGAGGCGACTGCAGGCGAAAATCTGAACAAATTTGAACAGTCATTGATAAAGCACCGCCAAAAAACCATAGACAACTGAATCACAAGACAAAAAGGAAGGCATGTCTCCACTGTCCTGTCCACACCTGTAAATACCAGCTGGGAATGCTTAGCCCTGCAACGACTTTCGGCCAGGCCGGAGGTAACTCTTCTTCATTATCCTGCCCACATCTGAATTTTTTTCCCCCCATCTCTAATTACAGAACACTATCAAAATTGCATCTGTATCTAAAAGATTCCAACCCTCACCTTCAGCACAATTCAAATCCAGAGCTCCCACGATTAACAGCAAAAATGGCTGAAATTCTACAGGATCTGAGGGGGGCTTGCATCTCTCCCCCCAGCCCTTTCCATCCCTGCTCCCACAGAAAAAATGTTGAAACTTGCTTAACAAAACTAAGGTGCTGTGTGAAGCAAAACTGAGCATCAACCAATGGACTTTCTGGTCTAACTTTGACAAGGACCATCAGAGTTTGTCAGTGTCTTTCATTTTCGCATCGTCCCACCAACGCTCAACGTCAGTTTGCTTTCAGCTGGACAGACAAAATGATGACAGTGTATTCTTGTCAAGAAATTTACACAGGTTTCATATTGCCACTACCGATTGCTAGCATACAAAAAAAAAAAAAAAAAAAAAAAAAAAAAAAGGCAAAAAAAAAAAAGGCGACCAGCGCTCATTAGATTCCAGTGCCCCTTGCTTGCCTCCCCTATTTTTTTTCATTAGATTTTTTCTTCCTCGTTCCAATTTCATCCTTTTGCTTAAATCTGTGAATCTGTGGGAAAGTGGGAGCCTTGCAAACCTCAGCGTCTTTGTAACTATATCATCCTAAGACCACAATATGCAGGGGATGCCATGACAGAGACTGTCCTAGCTCAACAGGGCTGTGGCGTTTGTCTCAGGGTCCATTACATTTTAACACACCATGGTGGAATGTTAAGCGCTGCCCATGTCCTCTCCATCTCACCTGTGGTAAGCTAGGCGATTCCTGTGCTTCTGTTATAAACTGACTGCCGACATAGATTATGTTGATATGAGTCGCTGACAGGTGTTTGTTACCATACAGCCACACAAATTCTAGGTGCTAGCTAGTCACTAAATGACATTACTGTGCCCTAGGGGATGAGAGACGATCCAGTTCCCCACTCCTACCTCCTCTCTTCACCCACCAGCCACTTGCGGGGATGGAACCGGCCACTCTCAGGACGTTGGTCCAGCAGTCTCACCACTTGGCCATCTAACCAGCTCCCTGAGGATAGAAACCGACGAACACCACACACACACCAACACTACTGCAGCTCAGTGCGCTGTTAAAACAGAAGATCTGAACTGGTGTCCAGGGAGTACGTCTCGAGGTCGTCTTCAGCAGCGGGCAGAATCTGCATGGTGTCAGGATCTGTCTGTGCAGGTGCCACATTGGCCGGCGGCTCTGAGGGCTTTTCAGGCTGGCTGAAGACCGAGCCCAGCTGATACTCCTGTTGATACTTGCCACGGTAGGTCTGCAGGCTTCCTGTGGGGGACAGAAAGGCAGTGTGTTTTGTCAGTGAACCTCGTTTTCCTGACCCGAAAGAACACAAAACGGGTTTTATGTGGTCCTTAACGAGGAAACAAGTTGGATTTCATTACTGTCATCTTCAGTTTCATCAAAACCAGCTTGACATTTTCAGCGCTGTCAACCTAAAGAAGAAAAAGGTGAGTCGTGTCATGGAAACTCCCAACCCTAACCTAAACTGACGCAGTACATACAACAGTTCATAACATATTAATATGAACATTAATACCCTTAGCTCTTACCAGTTCTGACACTTTGACCTTAACATCTGAACGGAATTGGGTTATAACAGTTCAATGATCATGAAATAAAAAATCATGAATTAAAATGTGTCCTACATAAAATGTAGGTAAATGTCTTTTGATGTTAGTGCAAAGAAACATGCAGAATCTGATAAAAAAAAAGAATGCTTACGACT
The DNA here is from genome assembly GCA_018398815.1 of Conus ventricosus. Taxonomy (NCBI): domain Eukaryota; kingdom Metazoa; phylum Mollusca; class Gastropoda; order Neogastropoda; family Conidae; genus Conus; species Conus ventricosus. Next base: position 49,651,916 of record CM031625.1, read on the forward strand.
GCTGAAACAGTTCCGATGGAAAGATACCGATGGGCAAGGCATCATATGTAGAATAACCAAGGGAGCAAGGGCATCATATGTAGAATAACCAAGGGAGCAAAGAGGTAAGAGTTGAAGCGGATACATCTAGGATGTGTTTTATGATGAAAATGGTAGTTGTCATTTCAGACATAACACCAAAGAGAGTACCCAAGAACAGTACATTGCCCATCTGGTCAAAGCCTGTCTTTCCAGAAATGTAAAGCATTTTAAAAAAAATTGGTTGAACTTTTTTTTTTGTCATCTCATCTTCTGCATCCTCTATGGGCATTACTCCTGTGCCGCTCGCTCCTGCTCTCCCTTTGACAGCCACAGCCACACCCATGCCATCAGATTCTCTACACAAACAGTCCCCAAGGAGCCACCAGGAGGCGCTGCTATAGGAGGGGGATGAGAGGGGGGGGGGGGACGGAAAAAGTAGAGGGGAGAAGAGGGATAGGGGATGTGGATTGGGCCAAATCACCTGTTTCACATCACTGCTATACATGGTGTATTCATTCACTGTCACCAAAAGACATTCCACAGACGTAAGTGTTTATGACTGAATCAAGCATGACAAAAAAGCAGAAGAGCACACAAAACAAAGTGTGAAGTAACGACGATTTAATGCACGATACAAAACAGGACAAGAAATTTTCGGCAAAATGCCTTCCTCAGCGACAAAAAAATACAGACATAAACATGCACAATACTCCCCTTGTGAAGCCAAAGTGGTGAATGAGGATAGCACACATGGGGAGTATTGTGCATGTTTATGTCTGTTTTTTTTTTCGCTGAGGAAGGCATTTGGCCGAAAATTTCTTGTCCTGTTTTGTGTCGTGCATTAAATCGTTGTTACTTCACACTTTGTTTTGTGTGCTCTTCTGCTTTTTTGTCGTGTTTCAGTAACGCCGCAGTTTGTTTCATTTGCCGTTTGAATCAAGCATGTTTATTGTCATGCAGCACTGGTGAGTAGGAGTTCATTGGTGTTTGCTATTTTGTTTTCTCTAACTCTAGAGGAAACTAATGCAAAAACCAACAAGGAAAATCTCCCTAAAGCTCACAGCTGGTGTGAGGGATTGCAGTCATTATCCGGCCAGACAATTTAGTGTTCTATGCATACAAAGCTGAGGTTTGTAGATATGCTACAGCTTGGTCTCTGAGCCACAAAATGCACTTTTCAGGAGTTGCATGTGGGGGAGTTGTGCAGAACATGTCAGTAAACACATCCACCACCAGCAACAGCCTTCACACCCAGAGCCTCTTCCCACCCTCTCCCCAAACTACACACAGTCTGTGCCCATTGTGGCACAGAGGGAAACAGATGTGACACCCACTGCCTCTTCCCACCCTCTCCCCAAACTACACACAGTCTGTGCCCATTGGGGCACAGAGGGAAACAGATGTGACACCCACTGCCTCTTCCCACCCTCTCCCCAAACTACACACAGTCTGTGCCCATTGGGGCACAGAGGGAAACAGATGTGACACCCACTGCCTCTTCCCACCCTCCCCAAACTACACACAGTCTGTGCCCATTGGGGCACAGAGGGAAACAGATGTGACACCCACTGCCTCTTCCCACCCCCTCCCCAAACTACACACAGTCTGCAATGCCATGGATTCTGCCCATTGTGGCACAGAGGGAAACAGATGTGACGCCGCATGTGAAAATCACGGCTATGGGTAATATTTTACAAAATGAGATCCAAGTTTCATAAAGTAGTGGAGGTAACTTTGCATGGAAAATCCTGATTTCAGTTATCTTTATTTCTCTCTGAGACATGTACACTCTAAACACCAAGGTGATCCTATGATGACACTTAACATTATACTGAGTAACATTTAGTTTAACCTGTGGCTCTCCATGATTTTTCCCTGCAGTGTCACAAACAGGTAGACAACTTTCCAAGGCAGCCAGTTGCCTGCAGCAGAAGGGACATCCAATGCCAGAGCCCCAACATCCAATGCCAGAGCCCCAACATCCAATGCCAGAGCCCCAACATCCAATGCCAGAGCCCCAACATCCAATGCCAGAGCCCCAACATCCAATGCCAGAGCCCCAACAATACAGTGTTGCACTTTTCCAATGCCAGAGCCCAAACAATACAGTGTTGCACTTTTGTATCAGAATATGAGCGAAACATCCTGACCTCCCTCCACCCCCCCCCCCCCCCCCCCAAAAAAAAGTTAACATGCAGCATACAAAATAATCAATAGGCACTGACAGCTAAAGAAATGAAACCACTCTGAAAAGTTAGGCAACTGACTGACTGTCAGTTAGCTGAAAGTGAAGCTGCACTTTAAATCAAAGTAACACCGCACTGAACCCATTTCTTTCAGGAGGACAAGCTCTTGTCAGCAGCACATTATGACTGACTGACTGTAAAGTGATGTTACACTTTAAATCAAAGTAACTCAGCTCTGAACCCATTTCTTTCAGGAGGACCTGAGCTCTTGTCAGCAGCACGTTATGACTGACTGACTGTAAAGTGATGTTACACTTTAAATCAAAGTAACACCGCACTGAACCCATTTCTTTCAGGAGGACAAGCTCTTGTCAGCAGCACGTTATGACTGACTGACTGTAAAGTGATGTTACACTTTAAATCAAAGTAACACCGCACTGAACCCATTTCTTTCAGGAGGACAAGCTCTTGTCAGCAGCACGTTATGACTGACTGACTGTAAAGTGATGTTACACTTTAAATCAAAGTAACTCAGCTCTGAACCCATTTCTTTCAGGAGGACAAGCTCTTGTCAGCAGCACGTTATGACTGACTGACTGTAAAGTGATGTTACACTTTAAATCAAAGTAACACCGCACTGAACCCATTTCTTTCAGGAGGACAAGCTCTTGTCAGCAGCACGTTATGACTGACTGACTGTAAAGTGATGTTACACTTTAAATCAAAGTAACTCAGCTCTGAACCCATTTCTTTCAGGAGGACAAGCTCTTGTCAGCAGCACGTTATGACTGACTGACTGTAAAGTGATGTTACACTTTAAATCAAAGTAACACCGCACTGAACCCATTTCTTTCAGGAGGACCTGAGCTCTAAGTAATGTCAGCAGCACGTTATGACTGACTGACTGTAAAGTGATGTTACACTTTAAATCAAAGTAACACCGCACTGAACCCATTTCTTTCAGGAGGACCTGAGCTCTAAGTAATGTCAGCAGCACGTTATGACTGACTGACTGTAAAGTGATGTTACACTTTAAATCAAAGTAACACCGCACTGAACCCATTTCTTTCAGGAGGACCCGAGCTCTTGTCAGCAGCACGTTATGACTGACTGACTGTAAAGTGATGTTACACTTTAAATCAAAGTAACTCAGCTCTGAACCCATTTCTTTCAGGAGGACCTGAGCTCTTGTCAGCAGCACGTTATGACTGACTGACTATAAAGTGATGTTACACTTTAAATCAAAGTAACACCGCACTGAACCCATTTCTTTCAGGAGGACCAGCTCTTGTCAGCAGCACGTTATGACTGACTGACTGTAAAGTGATGTTACACTTTAATTAAATCAAAGTAACTCAGCTTTGAACCCATTTCTTTCAGGAGGGCCAGCTCTAGTCAGCAGCACGTTTTCCCC
>CM031625.1:49660536-49680680 GCA_018398815.1 Conus ventricosus
AAACCAATGGACAAGTATGCTACACACATTCTGTCTTACTCAGCTTCAGGAAACCAATGGACAAGTATGCTACACACATTCTATCTTACTCAGCTTCAGGAAACCAATGGACAAGTATGCTACACACATTCTATCTTACTCAGCTTCAGGAAACCAATGGACAAGTATGCTACACACATTCTATCTTACTCAGCTTCAGGAAACCAATGGACAAGTATGCTACACACATTCTATCTTACTCAGCTTCAGGAAACCAATGGACAAGTATGCTACACACATTCTATCTTACTCAGCTTCAGGAAACCAATGGACAAGTATGCTACACACATTCTATCTTACTCAGCTTCAGGAAACCAATGGACAAGTATGCTACACACATTCTATCTTACTCAGCTTCAGGAAACCAATGGACAAGTATGCTACACACATTCTATCTTACTCAGCTTCAGGAAACCAATGGACAAGTATGCTACACACATTCTATCTTACTCAGCTTCAGGAAACCAATGGACAAGTATGCTACACACATTCTATCTTACTCAGCTTCAGGAAACCAATGGACAAGTATGCTACACACATTCTATCTTACTCAGCTTCAGGAAACCAATGGACAAGTATGCTACACACATTCTATCTTACTCAGCTTCAGGAAACAATGGACAAGTATGCTACACACATTCTATCTTACTCAGCTTCAGGAAACCAATGGACAAGTATGCTACAAACATTCTATCTTACTCAGCTACAGGAAACAATGGACAATCAACCCCCCCCCCCCCCCCCCCATCTCACACCTCCTTGCACAAACATCTGCTGTTCAAATGTTCCCAAATACCACCCTACCTATTCTCTTTCCTTGCTTTCCCCCCCCCCCCCCCCCCCCCCCCTCACAACTTCTGTTGGGTTTTTTCCCCCCTCACAACTTTTGTTGTTTTTTTCCCCCTCAAACTTTTTCTTTTCCCCTTCACAACTTTTGTTCTCCCCCCCCCCCCCCCCTCCCCCAATTTTTGCTGTTTTTTCCTTTTCTCTCCTTCCTTGAAGTCACCTGGTCCGTCTCTCAGCCTGTTGCTCACTGTGGCCGGCCAGCTCTCTGTGGATACTGTGACAACACTTTCCCCTGCTCCTTCACAGTCCTGTCACGCCGCTGTTCTGACTGACGCCCTGCACACAGGGCGCCTGATCCCTGCCTGCACAAACATGCTGTCCCACTGCTTGGCTTTCTCTCACCCCCCCCCCCCCCCCCCCCCCCTCTCTCTGCCCTCTCTCTAACTCTGTCTCCACTTCCCTCTTTCTGGCACACATGCGTGGCGTTTGCTGTGGCAAACGTGTTTCTTCCTTGCAGCTCATTTTGGCCGCATTTGTTTTTGGCGTCTAAGGATGTTTAACTTTCCAGCAATGGCAACATTTCTGCTTGGGCCATTCCACGTGCTGTCTTTGATCTTGAACTAGTTGAACAGAGGGCTGGCTGTTTTCAGCCTCACTCTGGGCCTTTTTGATCTCCGCAATGGCACAGGGTTAAAATAATGTCCAGTCTTCTGCATTCAGTCTCATAACGTGAGTTTAAAGAAAAGTTTAAATAATGTCCAGCCTTCTGCATTCAGTCTCATAACGTGAGTTTAAAGAAATGTTTATGACGGCACACAGCATGCGATGTTTGAAAAGCTTTCAACACTGACATTTTTCTGGAAGCAAAATTTGTTCCAGTGTTTCTCTACTCCACCAACTGTTCAATGCTCCTGTTGCAACAAACGAAGTCGGCATGAATCCCACACTGACCTTTGTTGTAAAACTTGTGCACATACATTACTTTTCAAAAAAGGCTTATCAACTCCATACAATGTCTTCAACATACATTGATTTATTCAATGCACACCTATTGTTGCTAGTTTTGACACAGCAACAATCATGTGCAATTTCAAAGTCTCAGATGCCCGCGGCATATTCAAATGCTTCATCAGTTGATGCAGTTAAACCAATGAAGTAGCAGCCTTCTTTTTGAAAGATTCCTTGGAATTTTCCATCACAATCTATGTGTAAAAAGAAAATGTAACAGGTGCCTCTTTACAACTAAAACAGAAATGAATTCCATGAGAAGGTGCAATTCTTCCATTGCGACAGTGCAATTTATCATTGAGACAGTGCAATTTACCATTGCGACAGTGCATTTACCATTGAGACAATGCAATTCTTCATTGAGACAGATGCAATTTTACCACTGAGACAGTGCATGCTACCATTGTGTACAGATGCAATTCTAATCATGAGACCAGTGCAATTCTAACATGAGGGGACAGTGCAATTCTATCAAGTAATCAGCGTTTTCTTCCCACTGTACACGCCCTATGAAGAATTTCTTCTCAGCTCCTTTTGCTTATCACTCATCGTTGACCACGAACACTGTGGTATGTTTATGCATCAACACCACCAAACGTTCACTATGGGTCTGACACTTTGTTCATGTTTATTGCCCTCAACACACCAAACGTTTTATTATGGGTCTGGACCCACTTGTTCATGTAGAGAACAGAATAAATGTCTGTTCAACCCACTTGCTCAACCACCGAGTTTTTGGGCGAAAGTGGCCTAAAGCCCGCCTTTTCCTGTGGCGGAAGAGAGAGAGCGAGAATCACGGCAGACAGACAGCAGCACAGAGAAGAGAGAGACAGAGAGCGAGAGAAGACAGAAGCAGAGAGGCGGGAGCCACACACACACACGCAAGGCATATTACAGTTCTCTGGCAAGTAAGGACGTCAATAAACCAAAAAATAACGATTTATCTACAAACAAACATTACTGTGCAGGTTATCCGTTTTTATACCTATTACTAACCTTTTCCAGATTTTAGTTTTTGTTTATAATCCTATGTTTTTTTTTGGTCGTTTTCAATATCATCATTTTCGCGCAAAACATTCTTCAATGAGTCTTTGTCTTTCATGTGAATTCGGAAACTACCGTCTTTACTGTTTCTCTAAAGGTCTTTTCAAAACGAGTTATATTTCTGGCATAAAATCCACACTTATCCCAGCATGTCTTCCGCTGAAAGCTAGTTTTGACAAAGTGTTTCTCTTTATAACTATGTTCTCTTTCTGCTGAACAGTCATCTATTATAAAATAGTGTTTGCGTTCTCTTCATAACAGTCTATATAAACTGTTTAAAAACACTCACTCATGTTTATTGCTAGGATCAAAACTAATTCTATGTCGTCATCTTGTCATTTAACCTTCTATTATTGATATGCTTTGTTTGTCATTTAAGTGTTGGGCAGAAATCACAATATGATCAAAAATTATAACGATAAACTGTGTGTAACAGGTTGAGGAGAAATATTGTTTTTCCACAACCAGTCTGTCCACAAATCAATGAACAATGAGGGGTTTTTGTCATAAAGTTTATATGCTCCCCATCGTTTTATAGACAGACTAATCTAATCCAGTTAGAGTTTTTTTCATATCTCTGTCAAATTGTTCAGTGTAATAAAACCCTATTGAGGCCTAAATGCGTAAGATAAATCCAATTAGTTCTGTAAGATTGTTTCTATTTAGGATTAATATTGATTTTGTTGCTTGTTGTTATGCCTTAATATCGACTCGCCATTGTGAAAGAATGACGAGGGTACTTTAAGTTTGTTCAACGTCTCAGTTTTGCCAGTAATTAGAATTTTCTTTTAGAAGGACTCCACTAATGCCACAACCCAATCCTCTCTGTACATCTTTAAGCAGAAATTTCAAATATCATTGTGAACGTGTTCTCTAATTTCATTTGGGCGGAAATGAACTGTAATTTTGTAGATATGTAGAAGCATCTTTCAAAACTGATTTCTTCTGTGGAGGAGTACTTGTTTATTCCCTACGGCTTTATTTCTAATTTCTCTTTTGACTATTGGTCCTCTGGCATAAGACGTACATGTAAAGGGCCAGAGTTGGAATGCTTTTCTGAAACTTTTTTGCGGCTAAAATATGTAATGGGCTTATGAATTCAAATTTATTTCCCATTTAAAAATGGTTCTAAGTGCCATTTGAGGTCAAGGTTTTGGAGAGATTACTATTTTTATTATACTGGCCAACATTATTTGCCTCTAGATTGCGCAGTTTTTTAGTTTAGGAACTTTTTACTGTCGCTAAACTCTTTGCGTTTATAATCACCATCTTTAGTGTACTCAAACCCATACAAAAGTGCCTATCTCACCGTTCTAGTTCAAAGTCCGCAACGTCTGCAAAGGTCTTTTATTTAAGGTTTTACATCACAGGCGCTAATGTAAACTCTTTGGTTCTTCTGGCCACGCGACATTATTTTTTAGTAGCCGTATTATTTTATTTCACAAAAACAATGTGCAGGTTATCACATTTTACGACGTTCCCCGTTTTGTCTTTGATTTTTTATATTAAATGATCGGACCCCCTCCACAAAACTAATCTTTTAAAACTGTAAATTGAGGGAATTGTATAATTTCATAATCGCAATATGCAGGCTTTCCTGAGGCCAGAGTCTTAAAACAGTTGAGGGCCTTCCATCATATAAGTTTTCATCAGTGCTTAGCCATCTAAATGAATAGAGTAATGAATGTAATGCAAAGATTGAGCGGATTTCCCTTCAAAGTAGTATCATCGGGCGAAAACTAAAACTATGAGTGGGTGAATGCTAGTTGTTTAAAGCCTAGCATTTTTAGCTAGCTCTTTATCAAAATCGTATTTTTGCTTCTTCAGGTTTGAATGTTAATATGAGTTTTTAGATTTGCATGGTTATGTTTAAGAGTAATGTCTAACTAAGTTACTCATTGCTTCTTTTAGTGAGCAAAACCCGGTAATAACCATCAGGTATTGTGAACTGTTTAACGTGTTTTGGTTATCCTTTCATATTTTGAATCTTATTATTCCCTTGGCTTTGTAGTTATATTAACCCATACGACTTTGTAAAATATTTCATGGAGCGCGGGACCGTTTTGGCCCCGCAATTGTTCAATAGCATGTTTCTAAAAAAACGAAGGAAGGCGGTCTTGAGTTTGTTATTGTACAAAACATTTTTTTAAAACAAATTAAAAAATGAGTGCATTCAAATATTACTGATGCAAAATATTCTGTTGGGCCGCCGGCCGCACTCAATCTTAAAAATTAAACAACTGACACCCTACGACTTTCTGTGACCCCAGACTGTCGCTTTTCATAAAAGGTGAGTACGCCATTATTAAACAGATATCTTAACCCCCTATTAAAAAAGACTACACGCGAAAGCGTGGTTTAGTCATCCGAAGCTGTTTTAGCAGAACCAGTTAAACTTTCTGTGTTTTGTGCACACAACTGGCGTGTGGAGTTGTCGGTAGGCTGATCACTTTAAATCATCCTGTTCCTTTGGTGTGGTCAGTGTACAGATTTTCATTGTTTTATAAAACCTTTAGGCGTTTTTTGACTGAACTGCGAGCGCCATTACCAATGACAAACCGTTTTAATCCATTAGCAAATCATAGACATGAAGGCTTTTGATAAGATCTGTAACGAATCAATATTAACACCAAGACGGACTTTAGACAAAAGGTTGGACTTAATCCATGGTCTAGGCACCCCGTATTTTTGGGGGCAATGCACCAGAAAGTTTAAATTTGACTGGAAATCCTCTTACACATCTTTCTCTTCATAGGCACACCGCTTTTCACCTTCGGGGCATAGAGCAAGAGCATAAAACAGCATGGAAAAAACATTTAATCTTAAGGACACTTCTAAGGGCCTAACTAGGGCGGGAAAGAGTGGAACTGAATTAAACGATCTATTCGTACATACGTTTTTGGTGTTCGCTTGGGTCGCAGCACAGGCAAGATCGAGATAACTGATCTTTACTGGCCTTTGACGCGCAAAAACAAATCCTTAGCAAAATTTAGAGGACGCCATAATTCTACAGTTAATTTGCCTTCCAAGTATTAAAAGGTACCAAAATGTTTTACAATACGCAAGATCGAAAAGTTAGCTTTGCTGTTGGCTACTGGTTTATAATGTCTGCCTTTCTGACCTCTGACTCCAGGTAGGAATAATATTAAACTATAATAATGAAATTTCTTATAGCAGGCAAGAACAGAAGGTTGGGAAAAAAAACGACATAAATTCTGAGCCAGTTAATATTGCACAGTAAAGACAGCAAGAATAAGTATCCATCCGCGGCCAAAACCCCAAAGGCCATTGAAAGATCAGCAAAGCTAGCGGACTCTGTTCGCGATGACCATGAATAGGAAAAAGACAGCGCGGGTTCTTGGATTAACTGGCATAGGATTACTCGGCCTTTATTTTTACTAAAAATTAACCCAACTATGAAGAGAACTTAATGCCCATAAGTGTCGGCCATTAAAAGCCAACTACTTTGCTGCAGAAGACAAAGCAGATGACAATACTCCCACTAATTCCTGGTAAAGCTTTACGCTTTTCAGCTAATTTTTTTAATAAACTTGCAGATGATCAAGCTGTTTTTTTTACCCATGATTTATAGGCGATGCGGCGGAGGCACTGGACTTTGACCTCCACCGCCGCCTGTAATAGCCAACACCAGCGGCTTATTGCAAATCCTAAGGCTGTTATTAACGCTTACTAATGTGGGGGGGGGGACTCCTTGTCTCTAAACAGTGTCGGATTCGTTCTGCTAGGTTGTGTCTTCATATAAAAGTTTTCGGAAAGTTTCTTTATTCTATTCACTTGCGTGTAATTGGTCTCTGGTTAGTGTTAGCACTTCTAGTCTTGCTGATCTTTTTGTTCAAGATCTTTTTTGTCTTTGGGTTATTCTTTCTTTAATATATGCCCTAAGTTGGCGTCATCATCAACCCAACGAGTTTTTTTTTTTTTTTTCTCTCTTATATGCTCATTGGTTCACTAGTTTTGCTAAATAGTTTGTTAATTCGCTCTGATGGTCTTTACGTTCGATTAAGGGCCGTATTTCTCGCATGGGTAGGGCGAAGTCGTTGTATTATAGTCTTGAACGCTGTTTCTTCTGAAAAACTGGATTCGCTTATATTACATTTATTAATTCACCTGCTGATTGATTTAATTCTTTAAGTATCCTGTTTTGCATTTGGTTATCTGTGGGAGTTCTTGCAGTTGTGTTTGGAGTTTAAGCAACTGCCTCCGCCCTTAATTTTGGCCTAACAAGGCCAAGGCGATTTTGTAGCGCTCGCAGGGAGTCTATTTTAATTGAAGCCCACGGCTTCTAAAAAACTTTGATGGGTTTTTTTTAGTTTTGGTAAGCCCTGACAAGTTGTCCTTGGTCGCTCCTCACAAACAAATTGGTTATCTTTACTTCAAAATCATTAGGGTCTATAAATTCGGGAGGCTTCTTGGCCTAATCGTGGTATAATGATCTGCCGTATTTCTGTTTAATTTATTACCGACTTGTTGGTAATGTACTCCCGATTTCTGCTAATTCATCATGCAAGGAGAGCCCCGGCGATGCGCTCCCAAGGAGGAATCAATCATGTCGTTCACGATCAAAAAACATCATAATCTTCATTCTTCAATGCCGTGCCATGTTTCAATAATTAATTAATTTTTTTATTTGTTTTATAAAAAAATGTACAGCATATGGCTCGATTCTTGACCCGCATAGAAGACTGAAAGTCCCCTTTGGCGTGAAGGGAAATAAACGGTATATATGTTCCAAAATAATCCATCTACTATTGATGCAGATCAAATTTCTTACTGTCAAAATTTCCGGACCTAGGAGCAGATGAAGTGATGTGCCAGGCTCTGGCGTTTACTTTTTTGCAAAATAGTAACCGATTCAACAACAGACACAAACAGGACAGTTGTCCGAATTTGGGTGCGGGCAATTGTTACGAAAATTTCTATAAACTTGAGGGGCAAGAAATATTTTCTTTACACAAGGCAGACATATTTGTTATACCTAAGCTGATCTATTGGCTAACCGGAATGAATAGGGCTGATCTTGCGTTTCAAGGAATCGAAAAATGAAGAGCACTAAAACATAGAATGGCGCTGAAGATATAAAGACGGCAACAAGTATGTAGCCGTTAAAGTTTGCGTATGGTGAAATCGCTTTTTCCATGCCTCTTAGATTTTGAGTTGGTTAAAAGCGCATGCGCCATACTTTCAAGGAGCATTAAATGACAACTGTTACATATGAATAATTTTAACGGAATACAAACGTGTCTATCAGATCAACAGACACCGAAGCAATGTACGCATTTCTGACATCTCGTTAGGTTTGACGTTGTTAGCATCCCCTATTTAGCAAGGCTGGATTGAGCAACAATATCAGTCAAATTATCAATATATTACGAAAGAGTGATCATCATACAAATATCCCAGAAGCAGGGCAGACACTATATGGAATTTTAGTTTTAGTGTGCAGATGATCGCTGAATAGTATGTTTATTGCTGTGTGAAGTTGAAGAACCTTCAAAAGAGCAAGTTGAAAAGTTTTTTTAATCCTAAAAGAGCGAAGTGCAATGTACCAATTGATGGTCAGTCCTAACCAAATCTACGCTAGCGGGCTTCAGACCTTTATCATCATTTGACGAAATAAGAAAAATTGTTCGGGGGTGGGGGGGGTAGAAGTCTAACAGCAGGACCTTGTGTGGTCCTAAAGATTTACATCTACACATGTTAGGCTTGATGATATATTTAACAACAAACATACGGTTTATGGATTGACCTAAGGTACCAGAGGATAATCAGTTGATGAAGCGAGGGAGAGCTGTTGAGAGACGTAATACAATTCAAATTGATAAAGATAGAAGAAGCCGTTAAACGCTTAATGTCATTTGTTTTTTAAATATATGATGCGCAGGGAATATTGAAAATAACAGATTAAAAAGATATACAATACTAAATTCTTTTTCTTTTATAAAAAGCATGTCTGTTCTCAAGTTTATCAACTGTGCCTACAGCGCGCCCAAATAGAAGAGATAGTAGAAACCCCTAACAAAAAACCTTTAGATTATACACACATTACGCAATGCAGCAAGTTACTAGAAGCAAGACTATTCAAACTCCAGCAAAACCAAACGAAGGTATTCTGGCTGCTTTAATGCTGGTATTATGTAATACTGGAGCATCGACTATAAGTGCTCTATCAGCAGGAACGAGTGTTGGTCTTTTAGCAACGGGCATAGCGCACCGCAAAGCTTTACCTAGTAGGTTTGTCTTTTAGCCCTCGGCCTTGTGGTCATTAGCTGTAGGTGCTGCCGCTAGCAAAAAAATAAAAACTAAACTCCAAAGCACACAGCTATGGTTCAACTAATAACAGCTAAACTTAGCTCGTTTAAATGGTCAATAAATAAAAGCGATAGTTGACTCAATAAATCACGGATGAAGAATTTAATCGTTTAAGGCCGCTTTTGATGACTACAAAAGACAAAAGTTTGATCTTCAAAGAAAGGCGAGGACAAGTTTTGCTCAACACGCCAGACCACGGCAGATAAAAAAAGAATCGCTTAAAACAAAGTAAACGAAGACATTAAACTCTGTTCTAAACAGCTCACATTACAACCACCGAAGGGTTGTTTATACTTTAGTTTATGAAGTACCAAGCGCAAAAAAGACCGTTGATATTGGTTCTGTTTAAGTATTTTTTTTTTTTAATTTAAATTAAATATTTTGGCTTAGAAAGAAGGACAGCATGGCTAAGATATTTGAAGGACAAGAACGAATTGTTTGAAGGAATGCTCGAGAGATGAGCGTTTATCAAGGAGCACTGAATTGATATTGGATTTAGAAGTCATTGACCCATACAAAGTAACAGGCAAAAGTGTTGTTCATGCTATTTCTCAAGTTCCAGGCAACCTAAACAATAGACCCCCGGTTAAGTAATGTTAGCTGTTTTAATCGACTAAGTAACAATAAATGAAGAAAATTTAGAAGTCTGGGGTCTCGACTCATAAACAACAGGACTATTCTTTCTCTAAGGATTAACACCCGGTTGGGCAGACGAACATGCTTGCCACAGCTTTGACGCTGCGGCTGAAGAAGCCAAAATGAGAAGGCTCTGGTTGTCAGAGGGCGAGTCAAGTCTTAGAGATTAGATTAAAACAGGCTAAAGTATGCCCCCGATTGTAGGCAAGGCTTACATTCCGCTACCTCGGGAGTTGGTTTTAAAGAGGAGCAGTTTTAAAACATAAAAATTCAGACAACAAATGATTCATTGTGGTGGTTCTTGCAAGGCTGCATGTCATTGTCCGCGAACACGCAGAGAGAGTGACTAACTATCGGCAATACGCCAAGATTTAACTTCAAGGGAATATCCTTTCTGTTAGTTGGTAGACCAAATTGCTCAGTTTGAAGAAAAAACACCCAAATACTGTTAATGTATCCACATGGGATGAGGGAAAACAAATTTGGGTGCCTAATTAACGTGTCAAGCACAGTCCAACAATAGGCGAACCAGCCAAAAAGAGTCAATGTGGACTTACTCCTAATGTTTTTCGACAGCAGGGCTGCCCATTACACATTGATACGCACAATGAGCAGATTATTAGCGATACTTCAAAAAACACTAACATACAAGAATTCTGCAGAAAATGTTTAACAAGAATTCCATCTGTGCAAGCCGCAAGTGAACATATAAAACATTGTAAAGTTCTGTAGACTGTAAGACAGAACTAACTACGCCCCCTCCAGGATCTAAAGTTAGTTTTAAGAACTGGAAACGGCTGCAAACAAGTCCATACGTAGTTTACGCAGACTTCGAGTCGCTTATTGTTCCTTATGAAGGGCCAGCACCACAAAAACTTCGAAAAACAGTCTTAATGAGTAATCATCAGATTTGTTCATTTGCCTTCATTATTGTTAGGTCGGATGGCGTTTATTCAGAGCCAGAATTATATAGAGGACCAGATGCTGCAGAAACATTCTTAAAACGCATGCAGCAAGTGCGTAACGCCTGTTCTAATAATCTAAACTTATCTGAAATCATAATGGCGCCTGAAGACCAACAACAGTATGACTCAGCCACGCATTGTTGGATTTGCGGTTTAGAGCTAACGCCCAAGAGTGTAAACCCCACAGTAAGAGACCATGATCACATTAGTGGGAAGTTTAGAGGTGCAGCGCACAGTAAATGCAATCTTCAACTAAAGTTTGATCCAAAGACATGGAAGCTGCCTGTATTCTTTCACAACTTGCGAGGTTATGACTCCCACCTTATAATGAAAGCAGTGGACGATGCCTTCAGGGTAGCATGCATTGCACAGTCATCAGAAAAGTACATGTGTTTCACTTTAAATAACATGTCTTTCTACGACTCTATGCAACACATGATGGGATCATTAGAGTCACTGGCTATGTCCTTAAAGTCCTGCCCAATAACGGAAGAATATTTTGATCCAACTCTTGTTAGAAAGGGCGTTTACCCTTATGAGTACATGAACAGTTGGGAAAGGTTTGACGAAGACACACTTCCTCCTAAAGGCGCGTTCTTTTCTAGTCTTAGAGGAAAGGACATCAGTGACTCTGATTACCAGCATGCTCAAGATGCGTGGCAAAAGTTAGAGTGTAAAACGATGGGAGACTATCATGACTCCTACTTGATGGCAGATGTATGTTTGTTGGCGGACGTCTTTGAAAATTATAGGAAGACCTGCATGAAACATTACAGTTTGGATCCTGCGCATTACATTTCTGCGCCCGGGATGAGTTGGGATGCTTTCTTAAAGTTTACTGGAGTACAGATTGATTTATTGTCGGATTTACCAATGATCCAGATGATTGAAAACGGATTGCGTGGAGGAATTAGTATGGCGTCGCATCATTACTGTAAAGCAAACAACAAATACTTGGACGACTATGATCCAAGTAAAAGGTCTAACTATCTTATGTATTTAGATGCAAACAATCTGTATGGTTGGGCAATGGCGCAATCGCTTCCATTACGCAACTTTAAAATGTACACAGGTACGAATAATATTCAAAAAGCATTAAAGTGGTTGGGCAGTTTAACGCCTGATCAACAGCGTGGTTTCATTCTAGAAGTTGACTTAGAATATCCTCATGAACTCCATGACCTGCATAATGACTATCCATTAGCAGCAGAAAGTCTAAAGATGGATCCAAGAGAACCACCTAAACTTGTGCCTAATCTTCGAGGCAAAAAAAAATTATGTCTGTCATTACAGACTTCTACAATTTTATTTAAGACATGGTTTAAAGTTAACAGCTGTCCATCGCATAATTGCTTTTGATCAAGAACAGTTCATGAAACCATACATCATGAAGAACACTGACCTCAGAACTAAATCCACAGATGCTTCAGAAAAAGACTTTTTCAAGCTGATGAACAACAGCTGTTTTGGAAAGACTATGGAGAATCCGCACAAGCGCAAAGATGTTAGATTAGTCACCAAAGAGAACGAAGCAATTAAGCTGACTTCAAAACACTAATTATCAGGACTTTCAGAAAGATTTCACATGATCACCTTTTTGGCCATAATGAGGAAAAAAAAAAGAAAGTCAAATTGGACAAAACCTGTATTATTGGTTTTACAGTTTTAGAATTATCAAAGTTTTGATGTTAGAATTTCTTATGACTACTTTTAAGCCCCTCGTATCCTGAGTCCAAGTACTTTACACAGATACAGATAGTTTTGTTATAGATATCCCCACTTGAAGACATCTATAAAGACATGAAATGGAAGTGGCTAAAGGGCATGCAGATGGTAATGATACATCTGATTACCCTATAGATTGCGCCTTGCATTCAATTACTACAAGAAGGTTTTAGTAAAGATGAAGGATGAATTATCTGGAAAGGTGATCTAGGAGTATGTGGGGTTAAGGTCAAAAATGTACAGTATTTCGAGCCAGGAGAGAAAATCATTAAAAAGCAAAAGGGAATTCTCGCAGCGTTGTGCAGTCAACTACACATACAACTACAAAGAAGCATTGTTTTGGCAGATAAGACTTTCATCATGACAACGTAAAACTGCGATCGAATCTACATGAGATCAACACAACAGTTTGTAACAAAGAAGTCGTTAGATAGAACAAACACAAAACGTGTGTTTGGATAATCCAGAGTTTTTCATATGCAATTGGTCACTGGAGAACCGTAAATTAATTAAAGCGCGGTACTGTGTCTGGCGAAGTATCTGCAGTTCTTCTTCACAAAAAAGAGCTTTGAGGAGCTGGTTGTTTTGTTGTGTCAGTTTTCTCGTAAATAATACACGGCGGATTCATTTATACAATTCTTTTTATTTTCATAGGATCACACCTCCAAACCCGGAATCAGTTTGCCCTGATGCCAGTGTCCCCTTCTGCTTCCCCCGGTAAATAAAGGTACCTTACTTTTAAACCAAACGGTAATAGTTTGCCGGGTGTACTGGAGTCTTCAGCAACATTTATTGTTTTTCTTTTGATTGCTTGTACTGGTTTTAGCCCTTTAAATTCTTCATTATTCATTGCGCGCAAAACTGAGGGCAGTCTTCTAACCCATTCTGTGTTGCGAGAATTGTCAATCAGCTCTCTGTGATACTGGTAGGAAAAAAGTCTTTCGGCTAACTGTTTGTTAAAGTTTTCAACTAAAGCCTGTGATCTGTGAACACCCGGAATGCCTCTTCTAATAGTAACTCTGTGTTTTAACAATAATTGATTCACTTGGCCTTTAAATTCTTTTCCATCATCAACTTGAATCATGCGAGGATAAGTTAGTGGCCCTCGTTGGTATATCAGTTGTATAGCAACAGCAACAGCAGAAGCACTCTTTTGTGTTAATGGCTCCGCATCTTTGTATCTTGAAGCCATGTCAATGACTGTGAGTGCGTACTTAAATCTTTTTCGTCTAATCTATCAGAGGGTAAATATAGAGATCATTTGATGGGTGTCGTTTGGAGTTGTATTGACAATGTGTGGGTCTGGTAATTCGCCTAGGTGCAGGTAAATAAATTTGAAAATCGCTTGTTTAGATAACATTCTTTTGCAGGTTGTCACTGACTTCCAGCCGCTTGCTAGCTTTTTAATTGCTTGCGATACCCTTCAATAGCTTTGGGCGAATAATAGATTTTGATCATTTTTTTATTATCCAATATTATGCAAAAAAATACAAACGGTCATAACATCGACAATAAACCCGATTTTCTTGCTCTTTTGTTTTATGATGGTTGATAAAAGACACTGAAATTTTTGTGAGGGCGGGCAATTGTCTCGAAAGGTTTTGCTGTTTCAGATAATAGTGTTTTAATTGCTGTTTTCCAACAAAAATACATTTTTAAACTGTGTAAGATGAATGCCCCTGTCTTTTTCAGTGTGTCATTAATAACATCTAATGCTCAAGTCTCTTCCTTTCATAGGCGTTTTGCTGCAGCTGCTGTTCCTCAAAGCTTTGTTCTGTCTTTTTCTCTCGCCGCCATTCCCAGTTTACTAAATGCGAAATTACTGACACTAAAGAAAGCGCATTTCAACAGCGCGCTATCATTAGTGACAGTGAAGCCATTTTTTATAATGTATTTTTTTTTACATATTTTCTAGTCTGGAATTATCATTGCTTAACTTGGAAAATAATCTTTGTGGAACCGAAGCTGCAATGATAGAATCAGCCTTTGCTGAAATCCTCAAAGTCTAGTTTTGCCAAGATCTGTGGTTTATTTCATTAACAAGCTTTTACAAGCATTGAGTATCCTACACTAGTCCTCATAACAGCAGGAATGGTATACCAGGTTAGGCAACCGTTTTTTCGGTGCTTCATTTTTATACATTAATTATTATAATTATAACAAACTTGAACAGTGATGATCTACTACAGCTACAAGGCGGCCTAAAACTTACAGAACTTATGAAGGCCCAAGTTGATGATTCAAGTGTTATGCCAAAGGAGAGGCTGTTTTCTTAGTGCGTGTGGAAAAACAAAAAACAGTTCCTCGAACTGAATTCAGATTGATACAGATTCAACGACTGGCGCCGCAGACATTTTAAAGTATTAATAGGTATGAAGCGCAGCTGGGGTCAAGAATGAAAAACGTGTGGGGCAAACGGATCTTGTTTGTACACGAAACTTAGTCAGTAGATTTGCTACCATTGCTTACTGAACAAGATTCTTTTTACGTTATGATTAAGCAAGATCAGTTTTAACAAAGGACATTCGAGTCTCTGGGGTGATGTTTATACTACGATTTGGAACTTTGATTAATCGCCATTAATCATGGATTAATAACTTTTAATCATTTAGATTTTATTGTCCCCTTCAAAATGAAACGAGCTGGAAAATCATCAAGAACCAGGAAACATTGAATCCGGTGGAGAAAGTAACCAGAAAACGATGATCAGGTGGAGGCATTAAAATCATGGGCGTGTTGAGCAGAAAATTAGCAGAGTGGAAAGAAAAAAAAAATTAATGTTACAGAATATGACTCATCATGAAAAACATAAACGCCGCAAACGCCAGAAAGTTGATTCAATGCCCGCTATAAAAACTCCATGTGATACAAGGGCACCAAAGTCTGCATGGAATATTACATTAAAACTGTTGCCATTTTTGGCGCCCTTGCTGTGAGTGGGCGGTTATACTGTTATAATTCATATAAAGAATGGCAACAGAAACGAAAGCTATCAAAAAATCTGAGCCACTAAATGCAGAAAAGACACCCCAGCACGCCAAAACCGACAATAACAAAGCATCATTTTGATTCCATTTAAATGGAATAATATTTAAATTAGTTTAATAAAATATCGGATCATGGGTTATATAAAACTTGAATGAAGTCAATAAATAAAGAACCTGGCGTCTATAAAAGACATTTCCATAGACCCGATTTGTAATCTATGCGGTCTGCTTCGGATGGTAAGACCTTCTTAAATATATGCCGAACAACGTGCTGGAGCAAGACATACGCAACGATGACACGTTTTTTGAGGGGTGCTGTGGACTTTATATAGAATTCTATATTTAAGATAAAACATAGCTTAGTATTTTTTTGATACTTATAAGATAATTAATAAGAAACTTAGTTGACTTAAAGGATGACTTAATCCAGAACCTTATTAGAACTGATTAAGAACGTAATTTAAAAACTTAATCAAGAACTTATTAAGAAACTTATTAAAAACTTGGGGCAAACTTAATCAAAAACCTTAGAAGTAACTTAAGTAAGAACTTGGGGATAATTGTGAATGAATTAAGGACAACTTAGAAGTAACTTAAGTAAGAACTTAAGAATAACTTGTTAAAAACTTGAAGGACTTGAGTGTGTGCATGCGGGGGTGGGGGGTGGGCAGGTGGGGGGTGGGGCGGTGTGCATGCTTAGGGGCAGGACAAAACAAACAACAAAACCTAACAAATACAACAAAAACACAATTGGTGACAGACGGGGTGGGGGTGGAGGGGACGTGCGTGCGTGGGGTGGGGGTGGGGGGACGTGTGTGTGTGCGGCAGCCAAAAAAAGTTGACGTGGACGTTGAAGCGAAGCAGTGAAGCCAGTATACAGCAATATATACAAAGTCATGAAGTGCTTGGTGGAAATCAAGGCAAGTCACTCTAAAAACCCGACCGTCCTGCATTAGCGGTATCTAAATTAAATCTTAGTCAGTGGTTAGCTCGTGCGCTTTATAGGTTAAATAGGCGAAGCTCGCTGATTGACCAGTTTGCTTGGGTGCTTTCTAAGCCGTTTACAGTGCGCGCGCCACTGATGCTAGCAGCAACTCTAAACAAACCCGACGCTCCTGCAGTAGCGGTATCTAAACAATAGATCTTTCGTCAGTGAAGAACGGCTTGCCACTGTGACCTTTGTCGTCAGGGTAAAGCGCTAAGACACGGTTGCTACTGTGACCTTTGACCGCTCAGGGTGAAGCGTGGTTATCTCTCATGCTGCGGACTTTGAGAGGAGTGTGGTTGGAGTTGATATTAGTTTTGTGCGGGGTAGTCAATCATACTAATCTCCTCACTGCTTGATAACTTTTAAATACAATCTTCCTCATAGAGTAGACTTCTTGTGAAAGGAAAGACCAACTTAGAAAAACTTTTCGATAGGATTCACAAACAAAAAGTAAAAAAAGTGCAATCTCTCTTATTTGGAGAATCTAAAGAGGCCTGCCGCTCTCAACTCATCCAATGCATAACAAATTGTGCATGTTACTAAACATGTTGGTCAAGTATGGTCAGCTTAAAAATCTCCATATCTTTGTTTGCCATGATTCAAAAAAATCTTTATAAACAAAAACCAACGGCACAAATACCAGTATTTATCTTCCTCACTACACCACACCACCTTCAATGGCAATACAACCGCGCTAACGACACTGGCGCGTGTCAACCTTGAAATGAATACACCCCCCACCCCCACCCTCAATGCAGCCAGTCTGCGCTTTATTGATTTGTTGGTTCGCTTGCCGTGCGCGTGTAAAAGGTCGCGCGTCTCGCTGTGTCAGCTATCTGTTTACACAGAGTTTTGTAGTTGTAGCTACAACCGTTCATAGTATATTTGATGCATTTATAAAAGATAGTGCGAGCACCCACTATCCTTCCATACGGTAGAAGTACTAAGGTCTGCTAACCCTATCTAGTATGTTAGCAGAACATTCAAAATCGGCCATTCTGTTGATAAGGGCACACTTAAAGGCAGTATGAACTGGTAGAAGTAGAAAAAGTTTACACATATTAATACACAAATCGCTTGCCCAAAACATGAATCTGTAGTTAACATCATAAGTCACGAATCATCGTGTTACTCTTCGCCTTAAGAAATGAACGCTGTGCGGGCAAACATGTGAAATAAGTTAGCGTGCCTTCAATGACAAAACTCAACTAATTCTTTCAACAAATACTCGAACATGCAGTTAAAATAAAACTTATGGCCTCGTATAACATACCTGTTCTTCAGTAACGTTTTAGCCATCTTTAAAATAACCAATTAAAAAACCACGTGGCCACACCGGGGAGCACTCAAAACACTGCTTCTTTGTGCAAAGTAGCATCCAACCAATGACGGCCACAGGGTCGTGTCCACGTGACTAGCTCGATTCTGATGGCAATCTAGCTTTTCCAAATGTGGGGCAAACCCAACTTGAGGGGGTGAGTTTCGTTATAAAACAGAACAGGCTAGGTGCAAAACTGACGCGAGCCGTAAATTAGTGTCGAATTTCAGCCACGTGTACAAAGTTTGTAGGTGGAAATAGTAGAAGAAGTAGTGCGGATTTTATGGCAATTTAAATGAGAGAGAGAAAGAGTGTGTGTGTGAGTGTCTGTCTGCCGCCTATCTGTGGTCTGTCTGTCTCTCTCTCTGTCTCTATCTTCTCTGTCTGTCTGTCTGCTGCCGGTGATTCTCTCTCTCTCTCTTGACAAGGAAAAAAGCGGCTTTAGGCCACTTTGCCAAAAATCGTGTGAGCAAGTGGGGTTGAACAGACATATATCTGTTCTCTCACCCTCTGGACACCAATAATTTTATTATGTTAAATCCATTTCACTTGTGTGTAGGGGGAAAGAGGAAAAAAATGAGATGTGTAAAATGATGTGAGAAGTGAGAGAAGAGAGAGAGAGAGAGAGAGAGAGTGAGAGAAAATGAGAGAGATGAGAGGAGAGAGAGTAGAAAATAACGTTCTCAGTTTTTAGTGCAAAAGGGATAGTGATACACCAGTGTGTGTGTGTGTGTGTGTGTGTGGACAGCAGAAATGACAGAACGAAACAAGAAATGAGAAGGAGTCAATGGAAGTGCTTGTTTCACTTAATATTGAATGATTATCTTAAAGCAATAGGTAATGTATTAAAGATTTGCACAGAAAAAAAATTAACAAAAAAATCTGTTTGTCATGGATGGAATGGTAGCAGGAAAAGGGGGTTTGAAGGGGTAAAGAGAGGAGTGGAGGTGGGGGTGAAGGTGGGGGCGGTAGTCGACGAGGGAGACGCTTTAGAAGAGCATGATAATTGTTTCTGTTTTGTCCTCCCCAGTAATATTAAAAAGTAGATGTAATCAAGATGTATGCTGCAATTTTGTCAAAAGAGAGGAGGCTTAAATTAGTGAACATTCAAGTCAAATATAACTTATTGAACCATTTCTCATTTCTTCATCTCGTTTAGCATGTGCATTTCTTTTACTTAGGAAGGGGGCCAGGAATTCAAACCCTTTGGGGCAATTTCCCTACAACTTGATGGACCAGACAACATCCCCAAAACCCCGGAGACAGTCATCAACGTCGGTGTCTTGCCCATTGTTGTCGTCGTTGGGTCATCACCAACGTCATCAATAGATCATCTATGCAAGACAGGTATACTAATAGTATGTGCATGAATATCAAATTGTAAACGGGTTTCTTCTGATCGCGTGATAAGTTGCTCTCTCTCTCTCTCTTCTCTCTCTCTCTCTCCTCTCTCTCTCCCCTCTCTCTCTCTGCTTTCGCCCCCCGCTTCTTATGTATGTATATATATATATATATATATATATATATATATATATATATATATATATATATATATATATATAACAAACTAATAAATTTCAAGGATAAGTACCGAGCACGTTTCCCGCAACTTACAGAGCAGCTTGGTGTTGCAATGACTGCAAGAAATATTAAATTATAAACAAAGCTTGCTCTTATGTCTTAGATGAAGAAATAGGGGGAGAAAAAGCATTCATACCTGCAGTGGCAGATGATTCTGCCTGACTAACCGTATGTGCTTGAGGGTGGAAAGGGGAAAAAATAAAAAAAAATGCTTCTCAAAAAGAGCCTTCAGCAAGCTTATATTCTCCAAGGGGAGAGACATCCCCAAAAGGGGGGGAAACTCAAATAACATATAATCCTGGTCATATACCGATATTTCGAAACTTGGTGGTTTCTCCTCATTGACCGCGGAAAGTGGTAAATTGCCTCCTCTGCCTTTTCCGTTTTAAGAAAAATGCAATCCCAGAAAAGGCTGGTGTGCAAAACCGTAGTATGTTTGTTGAGTTTTTTAAAAAACCAACCAAAGGTGCCATCTAAGAAGCAAAAGAAAATCATAAAGAGCAAAACAAACTACATTTTCTTGTGAAAAATAGAAAATATAAAAAGATATCCTCTAAGACACAAGTGCTGAGGGGCCCGTTTTTTGGAAGGGAAAACCGCAGGGACTAAAATACAACAAACTTTAAAAAATTCCAAGGATAAGTACCGAGCACCGTTCCCAAATTACAGAGCCTTTTGGGTTTCAATGACTGAAGAAAATTTAATTAAAACAAAGCTTCTCTATTCTTAGATTGAAG